>JXSR01S002792.1:110729-121627 GCA_000969725.1 Ophiothrix spiculata | reverse complement strand
CAATAATATCATCTTTTTTTTTTAATCCTCAGTTATCATATTTTTTGATTCCGCCCCTCCCCCATTTTCTCTAACCCCTTATCCGGACACAAGACCATCTTTTGCACCTTTGACTCTGTAAAATGTGTACATATAACTTCAATATTCCTCAGTCTTTTGCCAAAAAATGTTAGATTGTAAACGAAGAAAAAATCAGCAACTTGAGTTCCTCTGACGCTGACACCCTATGGTCCCATTGATTTGCGGCGAAAAGTTATCATGATGTGATATCATACCAACGACATCGGTCCGCAATCGTCCACAATAGGAAACCCTGGAAAAATCGAGTACAAAAATAGTACAACATTCCTAATGTGCACATTTGGAACACAATTATAGTACAGTTTTAGTACAAATATAGTGCAAATTTGTGTACTATAAATGTACTCAAATTGTACTTAAATGATGTTCCAAATGTGCACCTTAGGAATGTTGTACTATTTTTGTACTCGATTTTTACTAGGGAAAGGATCTGAAAAGATACACGCACCTTCGCAAACCTAGTAATGTATTCAGTTTTTGTAATAAGGCCAAACAAAATTTGTTTGGTTGCCCTCCACCGACCGACCCTATTTTTCAGCCCGACCCAAACTTTTTTTTATTGATTTTTTTTTTCTAAAAAAATATGCAAAACTTACTGAAAACTACAAAAAAAAGTTTTTTTTTATTTTTATTTTTTTCGATATTCAACCCTCAAAATGTTTAGGATGTCCCAAATAACTACAAGAAGTATTTGATTGTTTTGATTTGGATGTCGCGGGGGAAGTTGTGAAGGCTGGAGCGGCCGATCGACCTAGCAGTCCATGGAAGAGTATTAAAAAAAAAATTTAAACAACAAAAAAATCCGACCGACCGACCCTCTCTGAAAAAAGCTGTGGAGGGCAACCAAAGAATTTTTTTTTGGCCTAAGTTGTAATCTTTTATTATCTGCTTGAGTTAAAGGTGTAGGTTCCGATCATCACATTCTCATCCCCCGGGGCTCAACCAGAAGTAGTAGGCCCTATGTTGATGCAAAATGAAAGCCCATATTTTCCTGATTATAAATCCAAAATTCCATCTTAAAATTCTTTATAGTTTTGAAGATATAGCACAAAATGTAAAATTAATTGGTATACCTATTTTCCATTTCCTTTGTATTTACATAACAGCCTCATCCCCAGGGTTGCCTCTCATGAGAAAACAAGACACAAGCTGAGGTTGAAACCTTGCACAATGCATTTCAGTGGTCAAGGTCAATCAGTTAAAAGTAAATTATACACATCCTAAAATAGGAACCTACTGTAACACCTTAAGTTGTAATCTGGTATAATGAACACCCCATCGAGTCAATTAGAATCCCTTGACCATTACTCTTGAGTAATATTATCGTAAAGTCTACAAATAATAATCTTTAAGTTCCTGATATTTTCAACGATTTTTAAAGTCATTAGAAGTAGCTCTGGCTTATTCTTTGTTTGGAGTTAATGTACCATTAGGTACTACTTACGTAAACATTTTGTAAACAAACCCATTTTCTAGCATGTCTATTGCAAACTATAAAAAATTCACAGTAAGCACGTCTAGAATTTGTAATTTATTTGGGTTTTTTTTGTGTGTTGATGGTTTTCAAAATCGTAATTTTGCTTCGTCTACACGTTTTGTAAATCCTAGCGGGATGCCCGCGCTTCGCGCGGGCCCCTGCTAGATGATTAGAGCACACTATTTTGAACTTATTAACCTTTTATACATTGATAATGTTTAATTTATGTTAATGTTTAGTTAATTTTCCCTTATGCTAACCACCTACCGTAACCCCCGGCCCGTCATTTGGATTTGAGATTAACTTCCCCGTAACCTAAACCTGGGTCACCCCGTCCTGTACGTAAATACACAAATAGTTCAATTTTCCCGTGAAAGTTTTTTGATGTTCTTATTTTGTATATTATCTTGCATTTCTGCTCTCTGCTCCCGTGAATCACTGATCCCGTATCATGGTGATAATCCTGCCGTCGGATAATCCTGCCGTAGGCTTATAAGTTTCCCGTTTTCCCTATCAGTTAATTTTCCCGTTACCTTAACCCCCGCCCCGTAGGCCTACACAAAATAGTTTATTTTCCCATGATGATGATGAAAATGCTCTCTGCTCCCTGAATAGACTTGGTCAAGTCCTTTGGGTGTCCCTTTATCTTTCTTTGACTTGGGATGGTAATTTTATTCCTTAAGTGTTCCCCCTTTGTTCATGTTTGTTTTACATTTTAAATTTCTTTTCCCTTTTATTTTAGATTTAAATTTAAATTTTAATTTCAGTTTGTACAGTTTTTAATATCGAAGGTTTAGATTTTCCATGTTTTATTTTTATACTTCTTTTTCCATTTTCATCAACACCAAAAAGAATCTCAAAATAAAACTACATATTGTCCTTAAGTTAACAGCATTATGTAATATGTTCTTATACATCAAGGCTTGTCAAGTTTATTCATTTTCTGGGTCAAAGTCATTCCAAGTCCAACTACTTTAATACTTCAAGGTCCTAACTAACTGTATCAAAATTATTTATCCACATACTACCAGTTCACCTCAAAGCCAGCTAGTAGATTTACACTTTCATGGAATACTATAATACAAGGGGAGAGGAAACTTTTTCATGGAATACTATAGACTATTGACATGTACAAGGGGAGAGGAAGAAAACATGTTAAACATTAGGCCTATGCTTTTACCATCAAAAGCCTGCCATGGGCCTCAAACTGAGGCTACTCCCTGAACATGCTGAATCATCATGGTGATAATGTCAGTTAATTTTCCCGTAGCCCCCGCTAGATCATTGTAGATGATTAGAGCATACTATTTTGAACTTATTAAACCTTTTGTCGTGCATTGATAATGTTTAATTTATTTTGATGTTTAGTTTGATTTTCCCGTAGCCTTAAACCTTGGTTCCCCCGTCCCTTACGTGAATACACAAAATAGTTTCATTTTCCCGTATAGTATTTTTTGGTGATGTTTTCATTCTGTATAATTTATCATCCTGCATTTCTGATTACATATTTTCCCCGTGATGCTCTCTGCTCTGCTCCCATAACATCGTGATAATCATGCCGTAAGTTCCCCGTTTTCCCTGTCATTTTTTCCCCCGTAGCCTTAAATAAAATATGGCTATCCCCGTCCCGTATGTGAATACACAAAATAGTTTAATTTTCCCGTATAAAGGTTTTTTTTATGTTCTCATTCTGTATTTTTTATGTTCTTATTCTGTATAGCATCTTGCCTTGTAACCTATCCAAACCCCTTACATGAATTTACGCAAAATCGCAGGCTTTAACTGGGATTTTACCCGCAAGTTTTAATACGGTGGGTTGCTTGACGTGCATGACGCATTGTCCTTTGATGCGTTTTGTTTACTCGAGCACTCACCTGGTAACGACTGACGTCATTTTCAAGCTCAAAATGGTCTGAAAACACAGGTTTTTTGCACTTTTTGAAGCACTGACCGTTGACGGTTTTCGACCAAATAAAGTTCATGTCACTCTCCGTGTTTTCCTTTATCTTTTCCGTAAATTTCGCTCCGTTTAGATCAAAATTCGCGGAGCTTATTGCGAACACCGTCACGCACAACATTTCCCAAATTATAGTAAGAATGAATAGACCACCTAAAGCTATACCCAAATAGGCACTGGTCTTGTCTTGTCTTGTCTTGCTACTCTCTAAATTCGTTAGATTAAAATGGAGGACAAATCTGAATTTAGATTAAAAATCACAATCTAATAGATTTAAAATGTAATCTAATTGATTACAATTTATAAACCAAATTTAGTTTTGTCCTCCAGGACAATCTATTTAGATTAATTTTTAATCTAACAAATTTAGAGAGTACTACCAAAAGCCCTTGAAAGGGACCAACCGGGTAGTGGACGCAATGAAAAGAAATTACGATTGACAAATATCCAAATTTTACAAAAACCCGAGCAACAAATTTATTTACAACATATTTACAACATATTTGAGCTCACTGAACAACTATCTCATACATAGCACATACACTCTCAGAACAAAAGGTTCAACTTGGAACCTTTTTGTCCTCTATATGGAACCATGAAGAATTTAGGGGTTCTTAAAAAATGAAGATCCTAAAAAGGTTCATTACAGAACCTAAAAAGGTGCTAAGCGGCTATTTTAGAACTCATTTAGGTTCCTTAAAGACCCATATAGGGTTCCATATGGAGGACAAGTTTAGAACCCCTTTAGCACCATTTTTTCTCAGAGTGTACCTGGACGCAAGTCATTAACTGAAACCATGCCAATTTGTATTAAACGAATTGTAACTCTTAATATATACACTTAATACATCAGGTTATATATTGCTGAAAAGCTTAGTTTCCAAGGATTTTTAATTTTTACCTAAATAAACCTAAATTTGGATGGGTAAAAACTATACAGGGTGCATAATAAAACAAAAGGACATTTTTTGTCAACCAACTTGGTACAATGTGGTTTTGTTAGGGAAATGTATATCCAGATGACACAAACATTTATTGAATGATGTAATAATGACCTTCCATAAAATTATATACATTTGGTGACCATTTAAATATGGTCAAAATACTGAGGAATTTCAAAATCTGTGAAACGACTCATATAATATTTGGGTCATTTATCGGTAATAATTTTTCCTGTATCCACTATACCTAAAATTAATCACGTAATTGGATTTCTCGTCAAATTTCCTTTCGAAAAATATATAACTTTTACCAACTATACGTCGACTCAGTCAAAAGATATGCCATTTTAAAGTTTTCCGAGTGTAACTGATGTTTTGTACTGTAATGTATGGAGAAAATTACCCACATATAAACCATAAAAAATAATTATTATACATGCTTTAGCATTATACATATTTCAATAAAGTATATTCAAAATATCATGACCCTAACATTTTTATTGTTTACAATACACGTGCTTATAAATCATAACTTTTGAACACTTGTGCATGTCATCCTATGAGCGCCTCAACCACCGTTCACTCAAGTGACTCAACATGCTCAACCACCCGATCCATCGTGTTCCATAATTGTTTTTTCAAGTATATCTTCATCAATTAAACAATGTCAATAGATCTTTCATAATTCATGATACCAAAATTTCCCAAATACGTAAAGAAGTCTTAGCAAAAATGCATAATACAATTTTTAAAGGTAATATGTAACAGATCCGTGATATTTGACGGTCCTGTTTTTGACGCAAGGCCACCTTAAGACTTTAAAGTCTTAAAAGTTTTAGGTTTTAGGGTTAGGGTTAGGGTTTAGGGTTTAAGTTTGTAAGTTGAATTTTGATTAGAAGCAGTGATTGGATATGAACCTTAAGATACATAATTCTCATTTTTCATGAGCGACTCTACATTACTACTATACTAATTGGGGTGCATTCGCTAGTCCGACAATGCGCTAGTCCGACACTGCGCTAGTCCGACTACACAATTTTCATATACCTTACTTGCGCTAGTCCGAAAATGAAAACCACTGCGCTAGTCCGAAAATAAAATGCGTCAGTCCGAAAATGAACACCACTGTGCTAGTCCGACAGTGCGCTAGTCCGAATTTTTAAATGAAAATACACTGCGCTAGTCCGAAAATGACATACATTGCGCTAATCCGAATTTGAAAACACTGCGCTAATCCGAATCTGAAAACCAATGCGCTAGTCCGACAAAAATGTATTGTGTATATTTCAAACAGAAATCCAATACGCTAGTCTGAATCTAAAATCCACTGCCCTAGTACGACATAAATGTTGGACTATAGAGCAGTGTTTTTCAGATTCGGATAAGCGCCGTGTATTTCATTTTCGTACTAGTGCATTGTCGGACTACCGCATTGTCGGACTAGCGCCGTGTATTTCATTTTCGGACTAGCGCAGTGTCGGACTAGGGAAGTGTACTAGCTGCTTTGAAATCGGTTTCAAAAAAAGATAAAATTAAATGAGTTCATCAACGATACATATACACACACACCCCCCCACACACACACCGCAAAAAGAGCCTTTAGCAAGTGATGATAAACATAAAGACATGTTTAGGGATAGGATATGTTTAGAATATTGGCACTTTGTTTAGAAATTAAACATTCAAAGTGATCTAACACACCCCGTTTAGTATCTAAAATGTTTACGAAGTGAAATCAAGAATTTGTTTAGAAAAGTGTTTCTATTTAATACTATACAGCTAAACACGGTTTTTTCAGTGTAATATACTCGCCAACGGAAATTCAGGGCTTGTATTGGCAGGGTTAATATTTAACAAGTTATAACTGTGATCTTTAACAAACTTCAGTGACCGTATGACCATAATTTTACCACACAAGAACTCTCCAAAGGTCATAACATATCGAATGGTGCCGGCAAATTCAAGAGGAAAACCACTTTTAGCTCATGTCAACACCTTCCTCTGTATGCATTTTAAAGGATTCTTCTTTGTCAGCTTTTCGGCAACAACTTGTTGCAACAGATGCAAAAGTATACAAAAATGGGTTTAAAGCTGAGTTGATAGGCAGCACAAATGTAGCGACCCACGCATATACTGTAGGTGAGACTGTTAGAGCACCTGTTTGAACGAGAAGAGAAAGTATGATGATTGGAAGCCAACATAACATATCAGTGACTACAATCGCGCCCATTTTGACCGCAATTTTGATTTCTTTTGCGAAGACTTGTCTTCTTGCATTATTCCTTCCTCTTATATTTTGGTTGATTTTTCGCGCACTTACAAAAATACCAATGTAGAAAACGAACACAAGAACAAAACAGATGAGATTGAGGACTGTAAATATGGCAATACCGAAATGCATACCGACTACACTACCAATGATGACGTCATGATTGGATACACCTTCTTGCAAAATGTACGTTTCGTTTCCAGCAATATGACCAAATTTATATTCCTTCTCTACTGTCTTGTGTCTAATACCTAATATATTTCTTCTGGATAATGGAAGTCCAACACAGACCTCCGACATGTCATATGCAGTTGGAGTATAAATTGATAAGATTATCGAAATTATACCTAAAATAAGTGCTATAATCCACATGATTACTGCTGCCCCCTTGATTACTTTACTTGTGAAATGAGAGAAAGTAAAGGCATTTTTAATTTTCATGAATCGATCAAAACTGATAAGGGTAATGAAAAACACGGACGCTTCGCTTGATATTACAGCAAATGTTCCCGCTACCTTACACGTTGCGCTTGATCTCCACTGATCTGATTTGAACAAGTTTCCAAAATATGCATCAGCAGAAACAATAATAAGCATATAAACGCCCATTAACAAATCCGAAGCAGCCAAGTTACATATTAACAACACGTGACTTTCATTTTTCCCGCTCTTTTTGTATCGATAAACCAAAACACAGATATTACTTATCAATGCAAATATTGCAATAATCCACATGATATTTCTTTGAATCGAATTGGGTAGCATTCTTTCGTTACAAGACAAAAATTCGGATGGTGAATCTTTCGAGTGACATTTTGCCGTTTTGATATAGCAACATGTAGAAGCTTGATCAACGAAAATTTCAGTTGAATTAGAAAAAACAGTAAATGATTTCGAGTTTACGGATTGCAGGGTGTTACCTCTCAGATCTAGACGTACTAAACTGATGATCTTATTAGCAAAATAAGTTACTGAATGAAACTCGTTGAACTGATTGTTGCTGAGATCAAGATATTGCAATTTTGGCATATTGGCAAAACTATCACGTGCTAGGGTCGACAACCTGTTGTGAGACAAAGAAATATCATGTAGAATTGGGAAAACCCCATCAGATGAAGTTAGGCTGAACCTTACAAGATTATTATGATTAAAATGTAAATTCAATAACTGCCGAGACAATACAACAACATCGAGAATTTTCAGTTTGTTGTGACTTAAATCCAAAATTGACAGATTTCGAATTTCGCTGAACACGTTTGAATGTAACACCGAGATATTGTTCCTTGACAAAAATAACCAGTTCAACGACGTGTTGGCAAACGCATTTTCTGATATTGACGAAATCTTGTTGCGACTCAGAGCTAACATAAATGTTGCTGTAAGTCCACGAAAAACGTTTGAATCCAGTGATGAAATCGCGTTTATTTCTAACGAAATACTATCAAGACGTCTTCCTGAAAACCAAGTTGGGTATACTCGAGTAAGGTTGACGTCTCTAAGTGTAAAAACTTGAATTTTATCGAGTTCCTTGAAAATATTCGGATGTAGATTAGAAGAGAAACTATTGACCATTAACATTAAGTGGCGAAGATTAGGTGTGCCATGAAAAATGGTTTCAGGCAAACCGATTAATCTGTTGCCGCTTAACCTCAATACCATTAACTTAGTCATCGTTTCGAATGATTTTGGATGTAAATAGCTGATGAAGTTACCGTCGAGCAGTATTACTTCTAAACTTTCGTTTAAACTTGTAAATGTCCGCGGATAGATATAAGTCAACTTATTATCGCTTAAATCAATGAAAAAAATGACGTCAAAGCAGGAAAATGCATCTTCCTGAATGCTATGCAAACCCGACTTCTGAAATTGCAATCCAGTAACATTGAACGGATAGACTATATCTAGTGTCTTGTTCGAATCTTGGCTGCAGTTGGTCGTCCGTATTTTGCAGTTTCTGTCGAGATGACATTCACATTCTGGTGGACATTCAAACTGAAGATCACACACTTCTTCTGGGTAGTTTGATACGTGAACATAGTAATATGAAAGCTCACTACTATTACACTGTACCACTGTGCTATTTGATGCTGGACTGAAGTCGTTTGTACAGTCTACAAAGGTACATTGAGATGCCAAAAGAATAAGGCAAAACACAAATAAACTTTGCTGCAGTACAGCTATTGTTCTTTGTGTGTTTGATTCCATAGTGGAGGATTTTAAGAATTTGACACTTCCCTTAAGAGATTCACATCCAAGGTAATCCATAATTTGTTGTCATCTTTACCTGCACCTGATATCATCGGACTGTTTTTCCTGAATGCAAAGTAAATCTGGTATGTGAAACTGCAATCCAGTTACATTAAACGGAACCAGTTACGTCTCGTTCAAGGTTCCACTGCAGTTGGTCATCCGTAATTTGTAGTATCTATCGAGGAGCCATACCAATATTGGTGGACATTCAAACTGAAGATCACAAGTTCATTCACAATCTTGTTACACAGATGCCCGGCACAGATGAACCTTTATACTAGTATGATATAGGCAGAATTTCAGCTTTAACCATAGATTTAGTAAATCTATGGCTTTAACTCACTTGCAGTTGTAACAATATTTTAGCGTTCAAGTTAAATACCGAAAGTCGTGAATTCCAACCGAGCTTTTAGCTTAGCCGCTTTAGGAACATACCTGTTTTAACTTTGTTAAGTAAATTTGTTGACACCAACGACCTTAGCATTTATGCCACATTCCTTTGCAATCCGCATCAGTTTTGTAAGAGTAAATTTGCCAGACAAAGTTTTTTCCACTGCATACAAGTATAGAAACACAGCATTACTAAGTTGCACTTAAATGGCTTAGGTCGTAACTTCTGACCCTTTGAGCATGGCAGGGTATTTTTGGCATTTTTCACTTAAGGAAAGTTGAAAGCCGACACTGGAGGCTACTGGATAGAATAGCGATTGACTTCCTAGCTTTATAAATACCAGTGACTTTATATAACGAGATTATGATACACCAAATATTTTTGGGGGATATTTTTAAGGCACCGTTATATAAGTATTTCTATACATCACAGGAATTTTTCTTGGGCAAATTTTACAGTGTAACGTTAAGCCCAAAGGCAATTTGAGTAGTGCACTTTGCAGGTTATGACCCTGTTACTTGTAATAATATTAAATTGTGGCAGAGGAAAGAATTTACTGGGAAAAATTGCAATCTACATGCATTAACTGCATATATGTATATGATGATGTACATTTCTAAAAGCGCATCTCAACGTTAGAGCATAAGTTTTAAAAAATAAATGTTTGGTCTTTAGGGCCATATGGACCCCCTTCAGCACTGATTGGTTTCCTCCTTTCAAAGCTTTTCAAGATTTTAACTCTCCTTCTAACTTCCTCAAAAATAGCATTTGGCAGATCTATTGTGCTGAATGAATCTAACATTTTTCAAAAATACGTCATCGTGCTCATTTTTATTTTTGTGATGCAGCTGGCATTTCAGGGGCGGAAGTTTAGAGGGGATTGCAGCCGGCTCATACCCGTACCCTGTCACTCAATTATGCAGTTATGTCCACGGCAAAATTCTGACGACCTTTATTGAGATTAACTGGTTAAAGTAGGGGGAAGCTAGATAAGTCCGTGATTAACCTGCCAATAGTCCGTGATTAACCTGCCAATATATCTATAACCTAATTGATCGATATCGATAGATCGATATCACATGACAAGTCCAACTAATTAGGTATCGAGCGACGCCCATTACATCTTTGTTATCGATATTATTTTGACGTTTTGAGAAAGGCTTTTACGACGGGAATTCATAACAATTGGTAGATTTTAACTTGTCCGACGGCGAACCCGTTAAAATCTACCAATTATTATTTTGACGTTCAATAAAATTTCGCAAACTTTAAGTTTAATGGAAAAACGGCAAAGAATACCTTCGGATTATTACAAAAACCTTCTAAAGTAACAATTAGATGTATGAAGGCAGAGAAAGAAGGAAGGAGTATGAACTAGCAATGATATTTTTGACATAGAAGTAAGTTGTTCTTTGCAATAAACTTTCTGTGCCGTGAAAATTAAAATGTATTCTTATGTTCCGTGTTACGTGTTGGTTCCCTGTGAATGTATCATTTTACCAGGCTGAGAAAAATACTCTATACCGGCAAAT
>JXSR01S002790.1:55464-68446 GCA_000969725.1 Ophiothrix spiculata | reverse complement strand
AGTGTCCCCCATAACCAGGAGTCCGGGTCTAATTGAACTACACGGAATAAGTCGCAATCGATGATTTATTGATCGCACATGTACAAGTACGTTCTACACAATTTAATAGTAGCTAGGACATTTCAGTCACACGGACGTTGTATTTCATTACACCGGGAGCGGGACTCGAACCCGGGACCTCATTGGTGCAAGGCGAGGGAAGTAACGCTGCGCCAACCCGCTTCCACACACACACACACACACACACACACACCCCCACACACACACACACACCAACCGACAGACACACACACAGACATACTACCAAAGTAATACATATGTGCTCATCTTTCAGACGACACAAAAACACATGCAAAGAATCACGTCAAAAACAGCCAGAATTTAAAAAAAATCACCAATAAAACTTTGACGGATCATACTTGACTTGACATTGTCAAATCATCATGTGAATGCAAGAAAGGCGTATCTGTAATGGCTACCATGTCTGATATTTATCATCATGTGAATGCAAGAAAGCCGTATCTGTGATGGCTACCATGTCTGATATTTATTGAACACGTTGTCACTGGAAAACCTTCGAAATCCGTCTACTATTTGTCAGTTACTCTCAATGGTTACTGACCTTGCACTTGACACTCATATAATTTATGAAAAATGGCAGCCACTGCTGATACGACTTCCTTGAACTCAAGTGACGAAATAAAATTAATCGTGTTGTAATTTTAACCCTAATGATATAGTAAATTAAAAAATATTTAAACAAGCGAAATCAACTTTACGGTTTGTTCGTGTCAGATGGTCATATTTAGATAGTACTTGAAATCAACATGAGTGTTGAACTTGATTGCAACACAAGTTAAAGAAATGGAAATGACAAATCCTTAAATTAAAAATAAGAAGGTTTTATTTCAAAGTTTAATCATACCCTGTTTTCAATGTTTTCAAGTAACCCTCCTTAGAGGATGCTGAGTATAAAAGTATAAAATTTAGTAGATCATCAGCCGATGTCAAGATAGGAATACACTCCAATCGCATTTTCAATACTCTTGAAGCCAAAGTTAGCATTATCATGTATGATTTGAAAAAGAGTGACAACTATGTCAGAACATAATTCCTGTCATTTCTTTTGCTGCTATTAGGCAGGCAATCTAGAGGGTGAAGTGGGAAAGTGCCTATTGCACGGGCATTAAGCTATTATAGCATCGAGTTGGTACCATGATAACCTCCATGATGGCTGATTGGATTTGATGGAGAATTGACTTTATACACAGTGCACAGCCCGGGGCCACTCAAGTATAATATTGCAGGCATAGCGTGACCATAGTTTTCAAAACACCTCCTAAAGGGTGTAGGGTTCTGAAGTCAAAATATACCCCTTTTCCCCGTTTACCACCCTTAATCTTTTCTTGATTTTCTTGATACCGTTTTCACACTAGTGTTTGAAAAAGTACCCTATTCCTTGAAAATTGCTGTTTTTGATACCCTAAACAGTGTCACCTGATTCAACCTTCAATCCTCAAAAACAACCCTAAATCATCTTTGTCTTGGTTACGCTATGCCTGCAACATTATACTTGAGTGTCCTCCCCCTGGATTTGATGGAAAGTTGACTTTATACACACTGTACACGTTCTTCCTACTAGGCTGTCAAATTTCATCAATTTGACGTTATAAGTTGCCCTAGGTTTCCATTTCTCGATATTTTCGTAAACATTTTTCAAATTCGTTAATGTTTGTTTTTGAATTTTGATCTTGTTTTTGGTTCGTTTTTTAACTTCTGATTTTTAATCAAAATTAATTTTCGAGGATACACACTATAAACTGATTTTCTGATAATGACAATAGATGTGGCTGTTAATGTTATTGCACATCTATAAGGCATAAGACATGTTTCGACATTTTCGTAATCAGTTTTTGTCATTGGTAGCACACACATTAGATTTCAAGGAAAAATGACAGTCATGTCAAGCTGACCACTCCTCATACAGGTAACACTCCGTTACATCCCTGCACTGTACATTACACATTGATATTGTTGAAGTCACGTTTAACTTGTTATCAGTCAATTGCTGCCATTTCATAACCCTTTCCTCTTCTTCTTTTTCCGCCTTTAAATCCCGCCACAATATCATCAAATCGTCTGCCTTTAGTCTCGGGAACAAATATGAAGAATATCACATCAAAAAAGATACAGAAACCCATGAATAAGAGGAATGTGTATGCACCCATGCTCTCCTGAAAAGAAAATAAGATGAAAACAGACATTATGTGATTAATATCTCATGAAGATGGGATTGGTTCTAACCAGACGCAATATATTGCCTGTTTTTTTTCTGGCTGTTTAGTCAGATTTGATGCGTATTCATCCGTGGTATCGCCCGTATATTTCAATGCGTAAATAAAATGAAAGTAGTTCTTTAAAATAATCATAGTATCTTTTTAGTTTTCTAAGGTCGATCTCCCAACCCCAACGGTTTTGAAATCTGCATATGTTTATACACTAAGTAAGGACATAAAATGAAATTTTTGAGCGTTAGTTAAAATTCAAGTTTTTTGAATGGGAGTTTGGATATCTGATGACGTCACTTTCTACCCCCTCCCGGGTCTAACAAATATCACCACATACTTAGGATTTTTATTTGATTGTGTATGATACGTCGTTAAAAACATAAAACAGTGTTTCTTTAAAATAGTATAGTATTAATGGTTTTTAAGACAGGTATACCTTGGAATTAACACGAAAGTTGTTTAGCGCCATCGTACAAGAAAATTCAAGTTTATTTAACCAAAAGAACATTGAGTGTGTTTTCCTGTTTTCATAACAAACGGCAATACAGGCCATTTTCCGCAATGATTTTGAATAAAAATGGTTGTTTCAAACATTTAAAGCGGTGGTAGAGTTACGCAATGTGTTGTTTTTGTTTTAAGTAGACCATATCTTGTTTTGAGAGGAACATTGAGGGTCGTAATATCCTCTTTTATCTATTAAAAAGACATGAACTTTTAAGTTTTGATAGAAGTGTTGTTACTCTTTGCTTTTTGCAAAGTATGCGCATGGGGGTTTTATGTGGTTTTAGTAAAATTCAATTTACCAATTTAATTTCAATTCAGCAAAACACAAAGGCCCGTATTCCAGAAAGATGTTTAGCTAAACCATTGTTTAACTAAGCATCAACTGTCCTAGAATGATACGCATCATTACAGCTTTCAAACAGAACAGTTCAATGAGTCGTGCTGTTGATGAGAAATAAAATTTAGCTAAACACCTTTCTGGAATACGGGCCAAAATGTTTTTCTGAATTTTGACAAAAGTATTAAACATGTTTTGGCTGCTTAATTGATAACTTCTTTGATTTTATCTGACATAGCCTAGCATTTTTGATTTTCAAAATTGTAGCCATAAAAAATGCCAATACTTTCGTGCCGTCTGTTATGCATATATAACAAATGTTCAAGTCGTTCGCGTCCTTTGTTTTAATTCCGTGATATAGACCTGTCATTGTCTTATAGAGAGTTTTATATAAAAGCATCAAACTTTTTTATGTAATTTACAAGTAACTGCAGTAGTATAACCATTTACCTGAATATAAATGAATAATATAGAAAGGATGAATTGCGTAACCCAGTTGGCTTGTGTTGATAGACTCATTGCGGCTGGACGAGGAGCCTGGGCCCAAATCTCTGGTACCAAGATGTACGGCATTCCACCTATACAAGACAAACAAGAAATGAAAACAAATTTTGAATAAATATCATTTTTCGATCAAACATTTCATTACTGGGATGGATCATACTGTAATGATTGACAACACTCTTTAAAATTCTATATTTTTCTTTAGATTGCCCTTGAACATGTTTAAAATATTCCTAGAGGTTTCTTTCAGATAGTCCAGGAATTTCAATATATTCTTTGAAACCGCAAGGAATTCTAAGATGTTCTTTGAAACTGTCCAGGATTTTCTCAAAATCTTATTTAAAATTGACCAGAAACTTTTAATATTCTTTTAACTTGATTAGGAATTTTAAATGTTTTAAGAAATTGTCCAGGAACTTTAAAATGTTCTTTGAGATTATACAGGAATTATGAAAAATTGTTTGATATTTCCAAGAACTTAAATGTTCATTGAATTTGTCCAACTTTAAAATGTTTTAGGAAATTGTTTAGAAACTTAGATTATGTTCTTTAAGATTGTCTAGGAATTTTAGATGTTCTATGAGATTGTACTGGAATTTCAAATGTTAGTTGAGATTGTCCAAGACCTTTAAATATATTTTTTGAGATAACTTTGAAATGTTCTTTTGAGATATCCAAGAACTTTACAATGTTCTTTAAATTTGTCAACAACTTTAAATCTATCAAGAGATTTACCAAGAACTTTAAAATGTTTTTTGAGAGTGTCCTGTAATTTAAAATTATTCTTTATGAATGTCCTAGAAGTTTTAAAAGTTCCATATTATACAGACACTTCTTTGAAATTATTCAGGAACTTCTTTATTATTTACGAGAAACTTTCAAATGTCCTTTGACAATATCCAGGAATTTTAGAATATTCTTAAATATTGTTCATGAATATTAAAGTGTTCTTTAAGCTTGTCTTTGAACTTAGAAATGATCTTTGATGTTTTGTCATGGAACTTAGAAATCATTTTACCCCTGACCCTATCGTATACGCGAAACACTTTGGTTATTAGATAGAGACATATCTTTAGTATAATAAATAGGAGGCATGCTAATTTTTTGGTCTTGCGAAAAAATCAAAATGGCGTCATGTTTAATTGTATATCTGAGCTACACCGCCCTGGAAGCTTCTCCCTTTATTTCCCTAGATGTGCTAACTTACCTAATATTTTTCCATTGACTAATGACCCTTGCTCTGGGAATGCCCGGGGCCTTGCGGGGACCTCGCACTTTCAAGTCTTCACTGTATGGGCTGAATATCAACTGCATTATAACCATTGTATCAAGATTTTATACATTGTCATATTTTCAGAGCAGGACCTTCTAGTTCAGAATTTCAATACAGCTTTTTTTGACAATTGCAGATTTGTTTTAAAGACTAGGCGATTTCGCAATTTAAACGGTTTAGGCATACAGTGATGATACTCGCATTGTCAACTCAAGTTGCAGTGATGTATTATAAAAGATCTACAAAGACATGTCATTGATCATAATATCACACCTCGGTCATAAATATGAACTAATCATGCACTGGAATTATGTGATTAAATATTATTGTCAGTTCTGAATACTTTGTCGCACCCCTTTCCCGGTGTAATACTATTCATATGTCATGAAGCGTAAAATGCACAATAATGTTAATTTACATCTAGACTCTTTGCAGCTGAGGCTGTCAGAACATAGCAAGATGTTAAAATCATTGAACTTAAAAGTCTGTGTTGAAGATTGGTGTCAACCTTGGTTAATATAATAACATGATTACAGTTTTTGCACACGGCGTCTGTATCCCGTTCCCCGAAGTAGCTCGAAGTTATGCGAATCTTCACGATAAGACCACCTGGCATCTAGTCGAAAATAAATGAACAGACATACATAAAAGAGAGGCCAAATTCTCTGAATTTCTTCTGTGCAACATTATTTTAAGGGATTGAATTGAAAATATATATAATGTTCTTCGTAATATAGATGAATAAAAAATGTTGCACAATATAGATTTTTATATTTATTCGGGTAAATTTGTCTTATAAAATATAGAAAATGGCGAAACTATACCAATAAGGTGAATGGAAATAAAAATCAACCTTTGTAAAGAGGCATTATTTTTTAAACTTATTATGGATGAAATAATTAGTTTAAAGTTCTACAAACTAAATTAAGTCATTTTTTCAGCATTTAATGCTTTAGTTTGTTGGTGAAAAAAAAAACATTATTAATTCGTCCGTCGGTTTATTTCGGTAGTGAAACCGGAAGTTGCTTCACCATGACAAAAATTGCCTAAAATATAATATTAAACACCGCGAAAAACGTTTCTAGATATTAACCTTCCAGGGCGGTGTGTATCTGAGCAGTGTGCATTATTTTATTCCATATTCAGCTATATTTGGAAGACTGAGACTGTTCAAAAGGTACTGTATTTTGAAATCATCGATCCATATCTGATATTTATTAGTGTTTGTCTGTTCGTCAGATTGTATTTGTATACCTTTTTTGCTGCCTTTTGTTAATTTTGTTTGAAAATACAATGTACAATAATTGTGCCGAAATTTACCATATTTTTTCTTTTTACTATAAATATATAAACAATGTGTTTACAAGGGATTTGTCTACATATATTGTAAGAAACACATTTCTGCTACATGTAAAATAATTTAGAGATTTACTCGAATAGTGTGCTTACGTTATTCCAAAATAGCGGCATACGCAATTACGATTGAGATAGAGAAAATAAGCACTTTTAATTACTTTTTTAATGTTATTCGGAGCTCTGAACATTTTGAGAAGCAAAGAAGTATTTTACCTTTATAAGTTGAAAGAAATATATTTTTACTTGAAACTTTTGGGAATCTTTTTACTTGAAACTTTGGGCATAGACTCACCAGGTATACACTATATGCAGCGCCCCAGGAAGGAGAATTTGCACAGGGACCAACGGCTTAACGTGACTTCCGAACCACGGAGCAATTAGAGAAAACTTTCTTGCCCAAGGAAACAAGGAGACGTAAACCGCCTGGCCCGGGGCTCGAGCCCACAACGGCACAACCTCTGTATTACGAGACCCGTGCTCTAACCACTCGGCCACGCCCTCTAATTGGATTGGGGACCGATATGGCTCTTGAACAGACTTATAAAAAAGATGCAAAACTGTTCCACGGCATAACCCACATCCTTAGGGCAATGAACAAGTACATTCAGTCTTTTCTTGCTATCAGTGTCGTAACTTATACAAACTATGGTGCATATGATGAAACATCACAGCTAATCAAGTAACGTCGGCTCCAAAAGATGTAGAAACAATATCCAAGATCCAAACAATCATTAAAGGACAAATGATCGATCCATTCAGACATACCACCAAGGAGCTAGTCAATATCAATGCTGGTCATGTTGCTCCGTCATCGGACATTGTACAGGCAAAACAGAAAGGGTTTCCTGCACTAGCTGACGCCAAGCTTCTGGAGCATCCAAAGTGCAACAGGTGCGGCTTCAAATTCGCTACCAAAACAAAAGAGAAAATTGCACCATTTGCAGTAGCTAAAGAGATGTATGAAGAAGAGAGTGCTGTTATCCGAAATCTTTATTTTAGCCAGAATCTAGACTTTTCATATTTAAGATATTGTTTGAGCCAAATGTAAACCATCCTTCCGGCTACGCCATTCGCAAAGACAACAAATCAGACACTTTGATCTCACTAAGGGAACAACTTACCGACATCTGGAAAGAAATACATGCATTCTTTTTGATGGCATGGCTTTTGTTAAAAAATATCAGGACATGGGAAGCAAGTGTTTTGCAGAACTATCACATAAGTACCTTCAGAAGATTTACATATGCTACGACCACCCAAGTGCAATCTCATCAACCGTATCGGGGACAAATACGATTTTAGACCCTATAGTATCAGTCTCAAATATGAGAAGAGGTTTAGGCGCATTCAAACTAAATCGACAAGGACCATCGGGCTCCGAGACACAGTCCCCCTTCCAAATGTGATACAATAATAGAGAGCACCACAAACAAGCAACATCTGTTGGAGTACCTACAAGACTCGTGGTGTCAAAACAAAGAGTCATTGTCAAGATATGTAAACCTGTTGTTGGGAGGCATGATATCTTGTAATGCAGTTCTTTTGTCAAACAACAATCTCTCTGAAGCTCCGAGATTAGCTTGCCCTTACCACGAAGAAGCCAATGTCAGAATATTGGCACATTAAAATACTGTTCTTATAAGCTTGGTTATTCAAGGTTTGTTATTTTGACAACGGACATGGATATCGTAATTATGGATATTTATTTCTGCCAACGCCTCTCTGGAATTAAAGAGCTTTGGGTGCAAAAATCGGATGTGTTTTTACAATGTCATATTATTTCACAAGCACTGTCTTCAGTTTACAATGAGCAAACTCCATCTATCGTGCTAAGCACATACGTCATTACAATTTACAGGATGTGACACGGTCAGCTACTCATTTAGACGTGGCAAGAAACGGTGGGTGAAGATTGCCTTGGAATCAGGCCCATCACTGCTTCCATTAGCTGAGTATGGAACCACCGGCACTAGCCTTGTTGTCGATGGTGATGTTCTCTCATCTAGCCGTCGTTTTTCTTCGCACTTCACGGAATGCCAGACTTCAACAGATCACTAGAAGAACTTCGTGCACACATGTTTTCTAACAAAAAAAGGTTGACATACGATCTCTGCCTCCTAATGAAGATGCTTTTCTCTTGCATATCTTGCGGAGTCTTTATGAATTGAAGTATGCAAACGAGCGTGTGAAGAAGTACCGGACCTACCAAATCCTCTAGATTTTGAAAGGCATGTGCAGAATGGATATCTGGTTGCAAAACCAATGTCACGTCCATCAATAACCTAGGTGACTAGGTCGTCCGTCAAAATTATAAATGTGGGTATATTTCTGGCAAATGTAAAAAAGTTGTTCATGTGCAAAGGCTGGTGTGAAGTGCACCATTGGCTGCAAATGTCAGTTGGCTCCAGGAAAATGTGAAAGAATTGTTGCTCCGCTTCTTTTTAAAATCAATAGCACTGTACGTATGTAAGTAAGTATTTAGGTGAGAGAGTAAGTAAGTAAGTAAGTAAGTAAGTAAGTAAGTAAGTAAGTAAGTAAGTAAGTAAGTAAAGTAAGTAAGTAAAGTAAGTAAGTAAGTAAGTAAGTAAGTAAGTAAGTAAGTAAGTAAGTAAGTAAGTAAGTAAGTAAGGTAAGTAAGTAAGTAAGTAAGTAAGTAAGTAAGTAAGTGTAATCAATAATTGTTAGATTTACCAAATGTTGCAATAGTACCTTTGTCTCAGTAAATTAAATGTTTAAGTAAATTATTATATATCAATATCGTAATCATTGTTGTTCATAAGACTATTTGAATTTTGCCACTTATTCTGTACAATTTGTACTAGATTTGGATGGTATATTTAAGTCAATTGTTAGTAGAATGTACAATAAATTCTTGTGAATTATGACATTATAGCCAATTGTTAGTAGAATGTACAATACATTCTTGTGAATTATGACATTATAGCCATTTTGGTTTTTCATCTTGTTGTTGAGGGTGCGGTGGTGTCGGTGGGTGGGTTGTGTGGGGCCTTAGATTGATTTTAAATTAAATGTACGTTGTTGATCGATTAAAAACGAACATTATGTAAATAAATCTTTTTAAAATGTTATACCTCAAGTTACGCAAACTTGCAATAAAAAGGGGGGGGGGGGGTTCCAAAACCTATACGATTATTTAAGTCGCCATTTAAAAAAAAATTAAAGTAGATCATCAATTTTGTCTGGGAAAAATATACTTCTACATATCAATATGTTTAATACTGTAGGTAAATACAAAAAACTAATAACATACTATATTACTATTTACATTATGACGATATTTTGAAAAATACAAGCCTAACATATACATAGATATCTAAATTTAGATAACAGAAATATATTTCTCCCAAAATTTGTTGATAAAATACTTCCATACTTCTCAAAGCATTGAATACCTCATGTTATACGCAAAAATGATAGTACACATGAAAGTACATATTTTCCTTCCCCATATGCAAATAAGTATGCCGCCATTTTGAAATAACGCAAGGAAAATATTTGAGTAGACCGTCCAATTAATATAAAGAATAAATGTTTCCTGCAATTCATGTGGACAACATAAATTTAAAACACACTGTTGATATGTTTTTGAATAAAAAAAACAATGATTGATTTTGGCGAGATTGTTGTAATCTTATTAAATATGAGGGCGATAAAAAAAGGTATTTTATAACAATTGTAATGACTTTTAGTGATATAAAAAATGGTCAAATATACATTCACACAAAGTTGTAAACACTAATGATTACCAGATATATACTGACGATAAAAAATGTGGATTTGTTTAAAAGGCACCCACCATCCAGACGAATATCGAACTGTATCACACTGCTATTAAATGTTGTTTAGATATGACGAAATGTTGTTGTTGTTTTTTCGCAAGACCAAAATTTGAGCAGGCCTCCTAATTCTTATACTAGAGATATGTCTCTATCAAAATATATCAGTTTCTCCTGTATACGATCAGGTAAGGGGTCCTCCCTTTGAAATCAGGTCTAGGCCTTCACGACTTAAAATACAAAACAATTATTTACAGGGGCTTCTTTGAGATTATCCAGGAAGCTTAGAATGTCCCTTGAGATTACTTCTGAACTTTGACATGTTCGTTGAGATTGCCCAGGACTTTACAAATGTTGTTTGAAATTGTCCAGGAACTATTAATGTTCTTTGTGATTATTTCTGAACTTTTCAATGTTCTATGAGATTTTCCAGGACTTTAAAATGTTCTTTGAGATTGTCTAATAACATTAACATGTTCATTGCGAATCTCCAATAGCTTAAAATGATCTTTGAGATGGTCCAGGAACTTTCAAATGTTCTATGAGATTGTCCTGGAGCTTAAAAATATTATTTTAAAATGTCCAGGAACCAAATATGCTTTGAGATTATCAAGGATCATTAGAATATTCTTTGAGATTATCGATTTACTGTAAAATGTTTTTAAAGATTGAAAAATAACTCAGCTATTAAAAAAAACGGTATTTTAGAACTAGAGGAAGCTGATCAAATTGAACTGAAAAACGATTGTAGTTTTGTTATTACAGTCACTTACCCGGCCCAATAGCAAACGCTACGATGTAGATATATAACAGCACCATGCTCATCCACTTTACCCATTCTACCTTGTCCTGTCGGAGAGGAAAATATTTGAAACAAATTTTTTTGAATATATTGCAAATATATATTTCATCCCGGGTAAAGGTAGCTATCCTTGATATACTTTTTATTATACATGTATACCTATTGATTTGATTTGAGCCAATCAAACGTTACTATTGCCCTCTCAAAACAAAATCTATAAATAAAACAAATATTGACTGCTCTTTCAGTATGGCAATAGTAAAAACTATTTCCCCTCAGTGATCTTGACACTATCATACTATTTCCCTTGACCTTCGGTCTCGGGAAATAGTGCGTCTCTGTGTTTTCACATACGCAGGGAAAGTAGTAAAAACTTCTGCATGGTACTACCGTATGGCTCATGGCAAAGTACTAATTTATCTTTTTAATTTTAGATTAATTTCCAAGTTATATTTTGACTTTTTTGAGATGTAGTAAAACAAATACAACATGGTTTATTTCGGAGAAGTATTGCAAAATACTGTCCCTCGGTTTTGAATGATCGAGACTTCCGCCCTTGGCTCCGCCTCGGGAGGAAATCTCGAACATCCAACACAACTTGGACAGTATTTTGCGATACTTCCCCTCAAACCATGTTGTATTTGTATAAATAAACTATTGATGAGCAGTCAATTTTTGTATATGTAACAGCGAAGCGACGTGATACTGTGCAATGCAATCGAATTGAATTGAATTCAAAATACCTGTAAATTGATTGTTACTGTAAGTAGCGCATGCGTGATAGCCATCATTGCAAAAGGCACAAGTAGCAGAATTCTTCTACCAGCCTTTTCGATCACCACGAGCTGAAAGATAAAGAGATAGAGAAACAATTTAGTTGGTAAATCTTGACTATTCAAAAGGAATACATGCGAGAGAAAATGAAAGAATTTCAGTGGTACATATCCGTTATCTATTTATCACATACTGGTATCATGGATTTGTAGATCTTAATTCTTAATGCAATTAAAACGGACCACGAATTGAGTCTTGAGGAAGACCAAAAAATTTGTAACACGAATATTATCAGATTATGTTAGCTAAATCGACTGACAGAAATGGAAAAAAACAGTTATTAATGCGACATTCGTTACATACGTTATGACATAAATTAGTTGGTCAATTAACGTAGAAAAACTCATTATACAGCTGAACTTTGTTTCGTGTATAAATTCATTATATTTGTAGAGTCCGTGATTGACTCGAAGACGGTGAATCTGTATCATAAGAGTTATGTCTGATTTCTGTGTTGTCGATTTTGAAATAACAAATTATTCAAAGTATATTTAACCTTTTCGTTTTGATATTGATATGTGGCTCGTGATCGTCTGTAATGTAACCAACATAGTAATACGAGCGGAAATAGCGCTAGTCATTCACTACAGAAAGCTCGTCATCTGAGCAACATGTTTTTAGGTCATGAATGTTTTGCTTCCAAGGTGTCGATGACGAAGGAAAAAGCCGAGAAAATGTGTCTGAACTTGCTGACCTTTAGACCCGATTTCCTTCATACCATAATGTCTCGAGGCTTTATGACATAAGTAATATTAGAAGTATCAGAATCCGGTTTGGCAGAACAGTTTAAGGACTTGCGGTGGTGGAGAAACAGACATGTATAAAAAAAATAATGAGGCACAAAACTATGAACACTTCTCCGACAAAAATGAATCTTATGAAGCTTTCAATCTTTGTTTTGTCTTTACCTATGGCTTTTTGCTTCAACCATATTAATTATAAGAGACCCGTTTTGGAATGTGCTCCGGGAATGTGCTGTACATTGACACATTTTGAAGCTATATTTACGAGTTGGTTAAGGTGATGCGGGAGAATAATGGGATGCGTGATATTTACAATTTACTTCCCAATTGATAGTATTCAAGCGTGGCTGTTGCTTATACCTTTATGATTCTTGACGTATGTTTTTACATCGTAACGTAATTGTTTGGTAGTACGAATTTAAATTTGAACGCGCTGCAAACGTGAAAACCTACAAGTTAACCAAGATGCGCGAAAGACGTTGTAAACGTGACAAATACGAATAGAAAACCGATTTGTCTCCCTTCAGTAATAAATTCCTATTCA
>JXSR01S002785.1:0-20915 GCA_000969725.1 Ophiothrix spiculata | reverse complement strand
CTGAGAAACATTGAAGTTATGAACTTTTAAAACCCTCGAGGTCGATTTTTAAAAGTTGCTAATTTCATTTTTCGCACTGTACAAACCAGTAACGCTAGAGTGAGGATGATAATGAGGTGAGTTTAGTCACTGGAACACGCGGTCATTGGTATCTAAGCATTATCCATCAACAATAATCAAGATAATGAAAAAACGACATAAAACGAGAGAAACGACATTAAATTGGTAGCCATTACTGGCATTAAAACATGGCGCAGGTACCAGACCACACAGAGGACGAATAACGGTGCGCGATGTTTTTTTAAGGCTAGAAATGCCTACCAGTAAATCTAAAGTTTTATATTGTTTCCCATCATTAATAAGATAACAATATATTGATGGATGATGGTTATATAGAATCCAATGACATATGGTTTGGAAAAAAAACCGCGAGTTTCAGTGACCAAACTCACCTCATCTTGATCCTTAGGTCTTCGCTACTGGTTTGGACAGTGCAAAAAATGAAATTAGCAACTTTTAAAAATTGACCTCGAGGGTTTTAAATGTTCATAACTTCGGTGTTTCTCAGTCAAATATCAGAAATAGGGTGTCAAATAAAAGCTAACACTCCAGCGCTTGTTCACAATATCTTCAAATTACGTTTGCGAGTACCGTATTGGCGCACGAGCCATTTTTTCGAGACTAGGCGATACTTTTTTGGGAGTCTTTACTTGTCACATACCTAAATAATAAACAAAATATACAGACTGTTTCTCTGACCCAGTTCTTTTTCCCCTGCGATTTATAAGTAATTTATTATTTAATAATTTTGTGTGATGTAGTCGAAATGACAGAAAAAAGTAATTGCTGTAAACATGGCTATTGTGATATTTATGAC
The DNA here is from genome assembly GCA_000969725.1 of Ophiothrix spiculata. Classification (NCBI taxonomy): domain Eukaryota; kingdom Metazoa; phylum Echinodermata; class Ophiuroidea; order Amphilepidida; family Ophiotrichidae; genus Ophiothrix; species Ophiothrix spiculata. Next base: position 20,038 of record JXSR01S002785.1, on the reverse strand, counting down.
ATCATTCATCTAAACTCCATTTGCATCATGGTCGTCATTATTTTCACAACAAAAATTGAAAAAAATATATATATATATCGCATTTTCAACATAAAATGTACTTTTTATTATTTTTGTGGAAAAACACTCGGATTTGTACCCAATATTGACAGAGAAAAGTGTTAAAGTTAAGTATCGATTTATGAACAATTTCCAAGTAGATTTAAATACTTTTTTATGGAGACATTTTATCGAGCCTGATGCAGGGCTCGTATTTGGCACACATTCTCATGATTATCAGTATAATTATTCATTTTACTTAGAATATCTAATGCAAGACAAATTAGTACTTATGTAAGGCTACAACATGTTGTTTAGTTGTCCCCCTATTTTTTCGAAACTGGAAAAACGTTTTTACTGTATAAAAGTATACCGCGCCTAATTTTCATATTTCCAAGAATTTTAATCTTTTGAAAATATTTTTTAAGTTGTTGATTTCATTTTGTTTACATTTCAATACTGTTTTAAAACTTGTATAAAGGGACTTTTTCGGTACAGATGAATTATTTGCACCTTTATAGAGGCCATAATTTGGTGTAACTTTGACTTACATTCGAAAATACAATCTTTAAAAAAAATCCACCCGCCCGCACATGCTCAAAAAAAGTTGTGGAGGACAACCAAACAATTTTTTTTGTTGGCCTAACCGTAGGACACTTATCTCGAGAAGTCTGTGTGAATTTACTGGATGCATATCACTATACTGACGTGCAGGTGCTACTTGGGATATACAGGGTGTCTCAGGTTTCTTAGGTTTAACGGACAGTCAGAAAAGAATGTAAACGTTGCATTTTGTAGTCCATGAATTAAACTTTCAGATACCGTTTGTTTCATTCCAATCGGTAGTGTACAACAAAAGTTATGTGTCATAAAATATTTGGTTGGATTTTTGTCTGGTTCAATTTCATGATTTTTGCTCAATAAACAGGCGTGTTTCTGAATGCAATAAACATGGATGAGCTTGGAAAATTTATCATATCTGTCTGAATTTTTCATCAAATTTGTTCATTTTTTCAGCATAGATAATAGACAGCATGCATATAATAAATTAGTAATCATTGTTACGTTTGAGTGATCAGATCAAGGAATTTTCTCAATAGAACTTTATTCAAGGGGAATCATGAAAATAGACCAGAAAACTGTACATCCAAATTTATGAAAAAGCATAATGTTTGTTTTAAATTACCGATTGAAATGAAACTTCAACGTTATATCAAAGTCTGTTTCACAGACTATAAAATAATACACTCTTAGAAAGGAAGGATCAAATATGAGACAAAAAGGATCAATTTTGATTATTTTTAGGTATCAAATATGAGCTTACCCTTTAAGGATCAAAGTGATCCAAATATAAGGATCACAATTCTTGATCCGAAAAAAATATTTCTTATAAAAAAGATCTGCCTAAAAACATCTCACTGAAGTGACCCTAGCAGGGTTTGAACCCACGCCGCACGCACACCATGTAATTACGAGACCAACGCTCTAACCACTCGGCCACACAGGCAGCTGTCAAGTGTGGTGAAATCATCGTATTTATACCATTATATACATTCCCGGCTATGTAGTGGATATGGGGCGTACTCAAATATGAAACAAAAGATCACGTTAGATCCAAACGCGGTATCAAATATATCAAATATATCCTTTCCATATCAACGTTATCCAGAAATACGGATCAAAACTTTGATATTGTAATCAAAAAAGATCAAAATTAAATGATCCTAAAACCGGATCAAAAATGATCCTGGTGAATTTGATCCATTTGTATATATTGATCCGAAAAAGGATCAAAACGATCCACGTTGGATCAAAAGTGATCCTTAAAGGATCAAAATAAAATGATCCGGAAAACTACTCGTATATTTGATCCCGGCCTTCTAAGAGTGTACATTTACATATTTCTTGATTATCCGGTAAGCCAAGAACTTTACTCGCAAGAATGTAGGTTTGTTTTTTTCTGGGACACACTGTATATTTACAAATCTCAGAATTTAATAACTTCCAAAGCCAGTAGAATGTCAGTGTCATCGTATTTCAAATTACTTATTCTGATAAGTGTTTTCTGAAATCCATCTAAATCCTGACATGATTAGTAATGAATTTTCTTTAAAATTTGCATTCATGTGCATGTGACTAGGCCAAATATCGGGCTTACATATCAACGAGTTTTTGTCTATGTCTTGAGACTATGTATCTTCTTAACGGGAAGCAGGCCCGTAGCCAGGATATTTTCACGGGGGTGCAGATTTTCAAAAAGTGGACCTTTTGGAGGAAAAAAATTCGTTTTGGTCGACCCTTAATTAATTTAAGTAGTTTTTAAGCCGTTTTTCAAGATTTTGTGTAGTAATTTATTAAAAAACGACCTGCATTTACTTGTTTTGGTGTTTTACGTGTTCTTTTGGTGGTCATTTAGGGAATTTTGGTGGACCTTTTTGTAAATTGTCAATTTTTTTTTTTTTTTTTTTTTTTTTTTTTTTTTTGGGGGGGGGGGGGCACGACGCCCCCACTCCCCTGGGTATGGGCTTGACGGGAAGTCATTTCAGTTACCTTTAAAAGATACTGAAAGCAAATCACTTTACTGTCATGCAATTGAAGACCTTAGTGGAAGAAGTGGTCAAGTGCCATTTTGGCGAAATTGAGTTATTGGTGGTTTAGTCAATGTTACTGCCCATGTAACTGTACAGTGATACATAAACACAAAGGAACCACCACGAGATATGCATGGAAACCGGTATGTGTGTTTACATGGTCAGTGGACTTCGAGACAGTTTTCCTGTACCAAACTTCCCGGATGTTCCATTGACTGACTGGTTAAATAGTTTCCCGTGCAGCGGGAAACTAAAATCAGCTCGCGCCTTCGGCGCTCGCAAATTCCTGGCCTCCGGCGAAAGGCTCGCTTCGCTCGCCTTTCGCCTCCGGCCTATTCTCGCGCCTTCGGCGCTCGATGTTGATCATAAAATAAATTCAGTCTTTGACAAAGACTATTGGTGGTTTTGAAGTCGCAGTAGGACAGAAAATATTGGGGCAAATTTTTGGATGATTTATGCACTTATCAGTTGTAACTCCGGCCCCCAGGTCCCCGGGCACTAGCGGGGAACTCGTCATACTTGCGCGGGGAAGTTGTGCATGCTGATGTCCCCGCCAGGCGGGGAACTCGTGCGGGGATGCGGCGGTGACTCGATGGTGACCATTTAGGCGGGGAATTTGACCGGGACTTAAATCTATGGAATTTGAGCCCTTTCCCCGTGGTATGGGGCCGGGACTTCGTCGGTGACTCGGTTTTGAGGATGCCCCGCCCTACGGGGAAGTCGGCGGAGTGTTCGGCGGGGACTCGTCAAATTCTGATGAACGAGTTCGGGCGCATTCCCCGCTAGTGCCCGGGTACCCGGGGGCCGGAGTTACAAGTGATAAGTGCATTACCCTCTCGAAAGGGATCGTCACGCTTGAGTGTCAAGTTACTTGTCAAATTACTCGTCTTGTCATGCAGATTCCAAAAATATATGGTTTTATATACCTTCAAGGCTTTGTTAAGAAGATAAAACCATCAATACGAGGTCAAGTGAGGTCAAATTTTCAACAAGGTCCGATTTGCATGAATGACATATCAAATTGTTTGTCTTGACTTGCAGATTCCAAAAATATATGCTTTGAGAGTTTTCTGATTACGTATTTTAAAATATTGAGAATTATTTGTAAGTGTTTAGGGACCATGATTATAATGGAAGAAGTAGTCAAGTACAAAATAGTGATTATTGATTATAGAAAATCGATAATCGATACAGACCTCTAATTCACTGTAATTGATCATCTCCTGTAAACAATAACATGTACCTAATATGAATTCAACACCTCTCTTGATTTAAAATGTATTAAAAACTCAGAACTTTAAACGCTCATAACTCAAAACTAGTATTTGTTGGCACTTGACCACTTCTTCCATTAAGGTCTTCAATTGGTCACCTGGAATAAATATTTCTAAAAAAAGTCTCCATATACAAGGGCATAACTGATGGGGGCCGAGGGTAGCTTGCCCCCGGACGCAAAAATATGGGAAGGAGAGGAAAAAAAATGGAAGGAGAAAGGAGAGAAAGAGAGAAAGAAAACTAGGGAAAGAGGAAAGAAGAGAAAGAGGGAAGAAGGAGAGGAAAAGAAAGAAAAAGGAAGAGAAAAGAGAAGAGAAAAAAGGAGGAATTATACAGACACCCCCTATACATGAAACATCAAGTAGCGAAATCTATGAACCAATATCAACTGATTTGTGCTTTAAAATTTCCAAATTTTTCTATATCATGAGGGAGCACATCCCCCCTCAGACACCCCTTTATAAGTGATAGAGTGGTGACTTTATTTTCGTTGTCGGCAATAAACTTTTAGCGTGTCGATAAAAATACCTCTACAATCCCTAAAGAAAAAGGTCTGGGGACGCCCCTGCCTGGACACCAGCCGCACAGGGCTTCATGACAAGCCGCTCCCAAGTCCCAAGCCAGTACGGATATCGGAAAATCTCTTGACCCCCCCCCCCTACCCCGAAATCTTTATCCATGACATCGTATAACACGAAATGGGATAGTGACACAAGCTTAGGGACGCACCATTAGATTTCCAGGGTGGAGCAGGAACGTTTTTGAAAAAAATCCCCTCCCTATCAACTGATTTGTGCTTTAAAATTTCCAAATTTTCTATATCATGAGGGAGCACATCCCCCCTCAGACACCCCTTTATAAGAGATAGAGTGGTGACTTTATTTTCGTTGTCGGCAATAAACTTTTAGCGTGTCGGTAAAAATACCTCTACAATCCCTACAGAAAAAGGTCTGGGGACGCCCCTGCCTGGACACCAGCCGCAGAGGGCTTCATGACAAGCCGCTCCCAAGTCCCAAGCCAGTACGGATATCGGAAAATCTCTTGACCCCCCCCCCCTACCCCGAAATCTTTATCCATGACATCGTATAACACGAAATGGGATAGTGACACAAGCTTAGGGACGCACCATTAGATTTCCAGGGTGGAGCAGGAACGTTTGTGAAAAAAAGCCCCTCCACAGGACGAAGAAAAAAATCTCCCATGAACATGGAATAGGCAGAAAAACAGTAATTTTCAGGAAAATAAATCGCTCCCAAATAGGGGGCGAAAAAAACAACAACCCGAACCCAACTTCCTGCTCCTGGAAATCTAATGGTGCGTTCCTTATAGTGCTTCTCAAAACAAGGCAAATAAAGCATTTTGTGATCTTGGGCAGTTGGGCTGTCTTGTAGATAACATATTTATCAACATTTATGTCTACATTTCGATAGATGGCTACAAAGGAACAAATTATCATCTATAATTGAATAATGTTACATTTTAATTACTTAGAGCGTAGATTGGACTTTGTTAATGTACAAACATTACTTGTGATCTCAAGGTATTATTTTGTATAGTCCTCCCTGAACAGAATAAGAAACTCAATTACCGTGGCTTAAGGTATTGAAAAACCATACTAGGTAATTGTCGCCTTGGGGCTTATATAGAATTAAAAAAAAAAATACCTCGAAGTCAAGTCCATCTTCAAAATGTAATTATAGTCCGAGGATGCTGTATCCGCGCTGATTGGGTATGGATATGTGTCTACATGTCTTCCTGCAAATCAATTTACATTTATACATCTTACAAAAATGGGATCTTAATTAAAGGAGTAGTCTAAATGTGAGGGTTGAAATTAAAATGATATATGTGAAGACTTAAGGTTGTTTCAGACTAGCTTGTCGTGCTGTCGCACGACGTTGCGGCACACGACAAACATTTGCAATTTTGAGTTGTCGTGCTCTAGCACGACACATTTGCATATTATTGCCGCAAGGGTCTGTCGCAAGCAAAGTTGAATTTATTCCAACTCAAAATACCGTGTCGTTGCGACCATCACGACAGGGTAATCGATATATCTGCTTGTCGTGCTTGCCGCAAACATTTTGTGATGCGACAAGGTCGAGTTTGCGCACTTTAAATTTGTGCCTTTCGTATGGTCGTGCGACAGCACGACAGGCTAGTCTGAAACCAGCTTTACCCCGAAAAGGGGTACTTTGCGACATAAAACTTTTCAAGATACAGGTGAAAATAGGGAGCAAAAAATAAAGAAAATAATAAGAATTTTCAGCAGATTTTCTGTTTTAAAATTTGATCGCCTTGATGAATTTTGACAAAAAAGGTGTAATTTCAAAGCTTAGAAAATGCTGTAATAGATGAAATGATAAACTCAAAATTGATATCATCTACAAAGTCCCCCCTTGTGGGGTGAGTCATCACATATGGCGTAACACCCTTTGTGTATTATTAAGTGCCTAGATTTTTTGTTAAAATTATATCTCATGTTGATACCACGCAAATGATCTGTAAAAATACTGTATACTTATGGACACACATCACTTAAAGGGACTAGCCTAGATTCCACCTATAATTAAAAACTTATGGAAATACTTTAAATAAAGCTTAAAAGTGTAGTAAAATCCAAAAAAGTACAAAAATCTATATATCTATATGTGATGGTGGTGTGACTATCCAGTGTTTTCTAAATCCTAAATTTGTACCTCAGCTGGATTTGCCAGATACAATATCAAATGAAGCTCTTGGAGATAAGTTAATACATATCAAAAGAGAAACAATTTTATCAGAAATAAGTTTGTTTACCCATCACAGGTGTAGAAACATGATCTTTTTAAGATTTGAAACTAGAAACACTTTTTCAACCATGTTTTGTCGCCGGCTACAAAAAATACAGCTGGTAAATAATTTCATTTTTCTCCTCTGTTACACAAATTCAGCGGAAACTACTGGTAGGACATGTACTATCGATACATGTGAAAAAAATATATAGTCAGAAAATTCGCGGACAGGATCTAGGCCAGTCCCTTTAATAAAGGCTTTTGGCCCGTACAGAGCAGTACGGGAGCATGTGTTTGGTTGCCCTCTCTAAAGTAAAAGCTTCAAAAATGGCGGGAACTAGGTGGTTAGATCAAATTTCTTTGAATCATGTTATGTGGTTCAAATGTAGTCAGGCTGGTTAAAGATTACTATAATTTTGCTGTTTTTGTAAATTTTGAGAACAGATTTTCAGTGTCTAGAGAAATGTTGTAGCGTGTTAGAGAAAATGACATTTTGAGCATATCCTATGTTCGAGGCGACCTAGCAAAAAATAATCAAGGTTACCCTATATATTGTTTCACTTTGTGGGCTCTTCTAGATCATAATCTCAAAATAAATCCAATAGGTGAAGCAACCAGTCGCTTTATAGCCAAGGTATCCGCCATGATCTGGAGGCTGTTTTGCATAGGAATGAGTAGGCGATCTATTTGGTGGTGTGTGTTCTTATGAGCAGAAATCCCCCCCCCAAAAAAAAAAAAATAAATAAATAAAAATAGGTATTATACAATTTTGATGAATGCCAATACCAGCAAGTCATATGTAGTGATATGCTATACGGTGGCATTTCATGAGGTGGGTCAAAAATGTGTTACATGGTCAAAATGGTCAAAAAAACAATTGTTTGATATGATGTTAATATTATTAATCTCTTTCAATTCAAGTAACTTTTTAGCCAAATATCACTTTTGTTTTGGCATAATGAGCTAATTAATGGTTAATTACTCCATAGACGGCAATGCAAACTGTAATTTTCAAACGCGTTTTTCTCAAAATGGCCTGTTTTTACTAAAGCAAGTCATAAATTGGAATGATTAATGGTAAACAGTTCATTTTTTCAGGATATGTTCTAAACACTTTAATAGTTACTTTGATGCATTAAACTTGAAACAGACCCCTTAGGGTCTTGGTGTTGATGACCTTCAATTAATTAGAGGCGGGCTATACAAGGGGAGAAAATGGGATGTTTCAAATCGTTCTGTCCTAATTCTTATTTGATGCAGCTTGATCCCCTGAACATTTTGACACCAAATTTGTCAAAATCGGACAAAAAATGAGAAGGTGCTGCCCAAAAAACTGATCGAGGGGGGAGGGGGTCTGAGGAAGGTCTAAAAATGATAAATTTGCCAATTACTGTAATTATATACCAAATTTTAGCCATGTTGGTGACTATTTGTATGTATTTGAGGTCACAGAATCCATTTGTGAATGTTCCAGCAGTGTCCAACCTTCCAAAATGGCGATATTGTCTCAATTTGGGTATCTACTGCATCCGTAGGCACCGCATCCTTATAGGCACCACCACCCTTGTACTGCCAAGTTCAAACCATTGTCTCTCTTAAATTATGTAACCCATGCAGACCAAATTACTGCCACAAATAGCAGAAAGTGTAAGCTTTCATATGAGACATTAAACAAGTCAATTAGCTAAGAAATAGTGAATTTACATCAAATTAAGTTCGAGAACCCACGAAAAAATGTAACAACACCACCTTTTTAGCATACCCACCTAATGACCTGCCACCATACAGGTAATTGAGATTGATTTCCTGAGAAACATGTCTTATAAAGTGTTTAATCCCTCGTGCATTACGTAGATTAAGTGATAACGCTAAAAAAAACACGTTGACGCTAGATATAATATAAAAATATTGACTGCTCATAAGGGCAATAGTAATCACTATTGCTCTGAAGTGATACTATTTCCCGAGACCTAAAGTCGACGGAAATAGTATGATAGTCTCAAGATAGCTGAGGATAAATCATTTGCTGAGGGGAAATCGTTACTGATTGGTATATAAACCTATTCATTTTCGACTTTCGCGAGAAAAATTAATTAATAAAAACTCTTATCATACCACTAAGAGAATTTATGACAATATTTGGAAAATCCGCTGCCGGGATATATTTCGTATCCTACCCCGCGTCAGACGCACTTATATCATGTCACTGATGAGCGCGTCGGAACGTTACATTTTAAATTTGTAGGGATGCGCAGTATTATGTAGAGTAAAATGTTCACCAAAAGTGGTTCCGTTTTCGTTAATTTTTGTGAAATAAAGCTAAAAAAGTTGAAAAAAAACACCCAAATAAATAAATAGTTTGATGATTAAAATTGACTTAGTGGTATGATAAATTCGTTATTGGGTTCAGCGTCGGTATGTTATGGGAAATACCCGTGCGCTCAGTGTCAAATCCAGGCTCAGCTGCGCTTCGCCTGGATGAGACACTTCGCGCACGAATATTTCCCATCACATACCGACGCTGAACCCAATAACTAATAATATTTAAACATATTCTTTTTAATGACAGACTTTGACGTATACATATTGGTTATTATAATAATTTTATATTACCACCATATCAAATTAAATACGCCAGAATAAGAACATCCCAACTCCAATAGCTCCCTTCTGTTGATTATATTTATTAAATATGAATGCATACACATTTCTGAAAATGCTTTCACATCACTAAAATAGCATTTCCATGACAATATCCTAATCATATTGTCACATTTGACCTTGTTGTTGACTTGTTTAGACATTGTTAGATAATTGTTATAGTACATTGTTGCTATATTTAAACAGCCATTACAAGAACATACCAACTCCACGAGCTCCCCTCTGCAACTATATGCTAGGAAAATTATCTAACAATGCCTAACAAAGTTAAATACAAGGTCAAATGTGACACTATGATTGGGATAAAGACATGGAAATTCTTTCTAGTGATTTGAAAGCATTTTCAGAGATTTATATGCATTTATATTTTACATAACTTAACAGAGGGCAGCTCATGGAGTTGGGATGTTCTTATTCTAGCGTATTCAATTGCCTTTCTCTGCATTTACCTTTCATTTTTTTTCTTAAGACATGTAAGAAAGGAACTCGTTTAATTGATCGCCTTTTTTTCTAGATAATTACTTGATTTACGACCTAATGAAATTTGCAACTTAGTAAGCGACCAATTAAGGCATACCTTCAATTTGATTTTCTACCAATTACATTTAAATCGTGTCATGCCACCAACCCAACCTATGTCATATATCCGGGGGGGGGGGCACTCTTCTGTGGAAGTTGTAATCGTGTGCGTGAATTAACAATCTACAAATACCCTAAACTAGCATTCCTTATAATTGTTACAGATACCCTAAAAAGGATTTAGGGAGTAAAAAATTACCATAAGCACGGACATTGATTTAGACAGTGGTATGGACATAAAACACCCTAAGGACAAAGAAAAACAAAACATAGCCTTCTTTCACCAATAACTGTTATAGTAGTGTTTTAGTCCGGGCAACTCTTGCATAATGGCGTAGGTAGAGTATAATTTGATAAGATAAGGACAAGGATCCTCTCAGCAATCAGTGTTATCCCTGCATGCATTGTAATTGATCTGAAGAGCATTTTGTAGGTCTATGTATTCACTAGTATTCACTTTGGGGCAACTAATTTAATTGCTTGTACCGCAAAAAACTAACAAACAACAAAAACAACATTGGAATACCATCTCCAATAGCTGTTAGCAGAGTAAATGAGTATGGAAAAGTTTTAGGCTTGAGTCCAAAGACATTCGCTCGTCGGAGAGACATTCGCTCGCGATATTCGCTCTGACGTTTCTTTCAAATGGAGGGAAATTAGTAAGATTAATGTTTACTTAGATTTGACCAATATCCAAGTAATGTTATTTCAGCGAATAAAAGTCATAGCGAATATCACGAGAGAATGTCTCTCGATAGAGCGAATGTTTTTAGACGTCCCAAAAGATGGTAATGTAATTTGATAAGTATGATAAAATTTATAAACCTTTCACATCTTATCATGAATTGAAGGACACAAAAAACCTATCAGGTGCTCTGACTTTAAAAAATCGACTGTAATTATGAGAAATGCTGGCATATAATGGGCAATTTTTAGGATATACCCTAAGAAAGAATTGCCTATGAAAATACATACCGTGATATCTTGAAATGGTCTTTTTTGATACCGTGAACGAAGACCCTATAGGATCCTATGTCAAAAACTACCCTAAATCCTTGTTTTTATTCCTGCGGATGGTTACAAGATTTATTCTGAGTGGCACCCCGCGTCATATATAATATAGTGATAGCTACATCATTGTACGCTCATTTCATTTCACCTGACAGTCGATTCGGGTTTCACCTGTCTTGGTATTATCAGTCGTCTTACTAGAATCCTTCAAGTAACGAATATGAAATTAAGAGCTCTAGGAACATATGTCCACAAATAAACGTTTCAAATGACAAAATATATTTTTAATTCCGATGGATTGATCATAGTTAGTGGCTTTATGTACCTTACATTATATATTTAAAAAAAAAGATAAGATAAGATAAAAAAAGACAACGTGGAGTAAAATAAAATCAGTTAGTTTCATCTGTATACCTTGAGCCAAATTAATGCTGCAGGCAAAAATGTGTGTGAGTGACCCAAAGAAACCTATAGGATTTTATTCTTATTAAGAAACTTCAGCACTATTTTGACCATATCTCTTCAACGAAACATAATGATCGTGAACATTTTCCTAGAATTATGAGAACAAAATGCGCTTTCATCTGAAGTCAAAATCTGCAATTTGATTTTTTGAGTGAAAGTGATCAAAATACACACGCAGCTAAATATACAAAGTACATTTTTTAAAAATATAGTAACAACAATTTTTTTTTTCAAGTGCTTAAATCTAGTTATTGCAATCCTTATGAAAAAAGTATTTTAAATAAAACATAGCCCTGTTGTACTCATTTCATATTATAGAGATTTTAAGGGAGTTGCCAGAAAAGGACACAGTATTGTGGGGGTAACTTCCTAAGTATATACGTAAATCTGAACCTTCTTAGGGGCACGCCATTTGATATTCAGGACGGAGCATGGAAATTGGGGTCAAATCAAGATTTTTTTTACCGACTTGGACGGAAAAGTTTTTTATTGAATTTCATGATTTTTTTTATCCTGAAGTAGTTGGGTAATTAGTTATTTTTTATTCTCATCTCACCCCCCCCCCCCCCCCCCCCCCCCCCCGCCAGAATCAAATGGTGCGTCCATTAAGAGTTCAAATCGTCATGTGAGTGCAAGAAAGTCGTATCTGCAATAGCTGCCTTACGTCATAAATTTCAATTGCACACTGTATGACCTCCAGTCTTATGGACATAAGACAGGAAGATTTTGATGGAGTTTTCACATTCTTGGGACAAGGTGTTAAATAAATATGACTTAGGACAGCCATTGGAGATACGACTTTCTTGCACTCACATAACGATATATTGCATTTTCTCTAAGAGCAACACATTGAATTTGAATGTGCAGCTGGCACCATACCTTTTTTAAATGAAAACTGAATGATGCATAAACCGAAATTAAAGATACCTTATGCTCCATACAGCTGATGCCTTTGTCTGCCCTATGGATACAATTGTTACGTAATGAAGACATGACTGGTGTGTAGGCTATAATGGCAACTTATCAAAACAAGCCAGTACAAAATATATTGGATTGGTTACTTTTTTCAGTTTCCTTTAGTTCCTTTGCTAAGCTATATATTATATTATAGTAAGTGACCATACAGGTTAATAAAGTACAAAATGACTTATTGTAAATAAGTCTCTTGTTTTTCAGATAAAACAAATCAGACCATTATAATTTTCTTTCAATCAAATCAAACTTTATTTCCATAAAATTTTACAAGTATAATACATCAAAAACATTTACGACATACTTAGTTTTATTTTGATTAGTTTCATGCAAAGTTACCAGATGTTTGTTTATTGAATAAATTCATTTGACAATTATAGAGTTAAGGCAAAATCATACTCAGCCTCAAAACAAAATTTTTCCTACCAAACATTTGGTCGTGACGTCACCAAATATTTGCCATCGAACTTAGTAGCAAACATTTGGTCCAAAGTATATGGCAATTCAATAGCATGTGCAATTTAGCGCGAAATTTTCTTTGGTCTCAACTCGGTGTTGAAGTAATTTTGTTTGGAGTCACTCGTCATTTTGACGTCACGACCAAATGTTTGGTAGCGAAAATTTTGTTTGGAGGCCGAGTATATTTTCGCCCTATCATGTCAAAAGTGGGTCATTTGATGTAATTGAATAACACATTGTTGAGTCTTTTTTATTTCTTATAGTTGTTTTTCATATGTGATGGCTCACCCCGAAAAGGAGACTTTGAGATAATTTTCAAGAAAGTGTTGAAAATAGGCAGCAAAAACAGTGAAAATAATAATTTTCAGCAGATTTTCTGTTGTAAAATTTGATCGCCTTGATCAATTTCAACAACGTGTAATTTTAAAGCTTGGAAAATTCTGTATTAGATGAAATGAAAAAAAAAATGAAAATTGATATCTGCAAAGTTCCCCTTTCGGTTTGAACCATCGTATACATGTAAAAGGCACCCAAAACATCGCCCATACTGTCATAATTATGTTATAATTATTAAATTATTATTTTATAATTATTTTATACAGGTTACGTTGTCTTGGGAAAACAAAACACATTAAACAAAAGGTATTTAACAGGGTGATACAAAAACATTAGTATTTAGTATACAAATTATTATCTGATAGGGTGATAAAAAAGTTCAAAGAAGATGGTTATTTTTTTACTTTTAAGTTAACCTTTGATAATCCGCCGTGAAATCGGATTTGTTTCCTATTAACCTTTCATTTCTTAAGCGGGATACATTCATCATATAAAGTATATAATGTTTCTATGAACCTACTCATTAACATCATTGTTATTAAGGATTTCATGCCATTTGACGTCTGAAATTTAAATTGAGCAACTTCTTGATCGTCTTAGAATAAGCTATGCAGTTTCTGGTACTGCCTATCACTGGTTTCAATCTTACATCAACGACTGGGCATCACAAGTGAGCATATCTGACACCCTTTCTAACCCCGTGTCTTCTAATTTTGGTGTGCCCAAAGGGTCCGTGCTAGGCCCGCTGTTGTTTACATGTTATTCAAAACCCATTGGTGATATTGTTCGCTCTCATCAACTGAGATATCATGTGTATGCTGATGATTGTCAGATTTATTCTTCTTGTGATCCCAACATTCCTGGTGATATAGAGGCCACTCTTAGTAACATAACCAAATATATTATTGACATCAAAAAATGGCTCTCTGTTAATTACCTAAAGCTGAATGATTCCAAATCAGAGTTTTTTATTGCAGGATCAAAATTCAATCTCAAACATCTTGATCTTGATACCATTGCACTTACTTTCGGTGAATCAAACATTAAAGCATCACCATTTATTAAAAATCTTGGATTTTACATTGACTCTAATTTATCTCTTACTACTCATGTTGATAACCTCCGAAAGACAATACTGTTCCATATTCGTACTTTGCGCCGGTTTATACATCAGGAGACTTGCCATCATGCAGTACGTGCCCTCGTGATTTCTAGACTTGATTATTGTAATAGCCTGTTTACTGTTTTATCTTCCAAAGACATTAGCCGTCTGCAGAGATTGCAGAATAATGCTGCTCGTCTTGTTTATGCAGTTGGAAGAAGAACTGAGGCTGCACCATTGCTTGTAGAACTACACTCGTTGCCAGTGAGGCAAAGAATTGTTTTCAAAATTGTTCTTTATGTCTTTAAGGCTTTTAACAACCTAGCCCCACCGTATCTGGCTGAACAGTTTTCTGTTTATGTTCCTGCCCGTGCTTTACGATCCTCCATGGATACAACTCGTTTGGTTGTCCCAAAGACAAACCTTGCCATTGGAGATCGTAGTTTTGCTGTCTGCGCTGCACGAGCTTGGAACGATATTTCACCACACATGAGAGCTGTTCAGTCAGTGGAGGTGTTTAAAAAAAATCTTAAGACTTTCTTGCTTTAACTTATATTATGCAGTTTTTGTGTAAACGCAATGGTACATTGTTTAATAGCGTCCTAAATATCTGTTGTTGTTGTTGTTGGTTTCTTATAAGCAAATTTTCACCACATTTCTTTCGATCAGTAGAATCAACGTTAATTGTAAAACAGTTGAAAAGTGGTCGTTTACATCAGTTACAATAGAGGATTGGAGTACGTCATTTTTTTGTAGAAATTATTGTTGCCGAAGTATTTAGCAGCGATTCTCGTTTTGTAGATATAGTATGCGTTTCTTATAAGCAAATTTTCACCACATTTCTTTCGATCAGTAGAATCAACGTTAATTGTAAAACAGTTGAAAAGTGGTCGTTTACATCAGTTACAATAGAGGATTGGAGTACGTCATTTTTTTGTAAAAATTATTGTTGCCGAAGTATTTAGCAGCGATTCTCCTTTTGTAGATATAGTATGCGTAATTAATACAATCTAGGTAGTGATTGAAAGTTCTTTCTGTGTCAGCCTTTAATAAGTTGATATTAAAGTCACTCATTATGCTTCCTTTCTGAATTTTGTATATATGGGATCAATATCCGCAACAAAATTATCAATTGATATGTGGGACCTATAAACTACAACGACTACAACATTCTTACTGTTACATTCAATTTCTATAAAACAAGATTCAAGACTTGAATTTACTTGACAAAGATCAGTTCTTAACTTATATTTAATTTTCTCGGATAAATATAAGCACACTTCACCCTTTCCCTGATCAATTCTGTTCATGCCATCAAGCTAATGCCATCAAGTAATAAGTCTATAGGGTGAAGGGTCCTAGGGTCAAATTTATGAAAAAACTTCGGAAAACATGGTCACGTGCCACAGCAGTGCAGTCGGCAGACGACAGTGATAAAAAAAATAATAGTACCGCAAAAGTGCAAGTTAAAACGCAATGTTTGTCGTTGTTGGAAACATACTGTAGAAATGTCGAACTTTGTCAAAAGATGAGGCACCGAGGTACTGTTTATTTCCCGGAAACGATCGGAATTTGTTAAAGCTTTCGGGTATCTTCGGAAAAGATCGGTTTGAAAAGGTCTATAGGCATGGGGGTTTTGATTTCGGTTTCAGAATGTACCTTGGTCTTGGTAAGTGGAAACTTCAATATTGATCAAACGACAAGTTGACAGTGAATGGACATAAATGAGAAAAACAAGAGTGTCACGACATGTAACGTGCAATGCATATGGGTTAATCGTCTTTAAACTTCATCCAGTTTCCGTACACATGGAAGATATTGGAAAAATATTGGTGAATATAGAAAATGAATCTACTAATTGGGAACTTCAGTTCATCTCCTGTAGGCCTTTTTGAATGGTCATTTGCACATATATGCAATTAGACCTTTAGGAGTTTGTAAATAGAGGACATCGGAAACCTTTATTGATAACATTTTTTTATATTGTTGCGATTATTTTGTGTTCACAAAATCTTCCAAAGGATTAGGAGCCTGGGCCCATATTCATGAAACACCGCTATCTCTAGTTGGCTGCTAACATGCTAACCTATTGTCTACCTGTCAAAATTTGACAGGTAGTCAAAGAGTTAGCAGCCAACTAGAGTTAGCGGTGTTTCATGAATATGGGCCCTGGATTTTAGAACATATTAACCCATTCTCACAACAACTGTTGATGTGCCTTTGAAGTGCGACAAATAGTGCTAATCATGGGTACATATGTGAATTCAGTTATGGAGTTACAGTGCAATAGATTTGAGTAAAACACAAGTGAACAAGTAAATAGACGAATATATATTTGATCAACAAAAAATTCCATATTACCTAGACTAAAGAGCTCCGTTATGACCGATGAACTACTCGATTTTAAACAGAAAATAGGGAATCATGAAGTGTAAAACTTCGAAAATCTAGGGCATTGGGTGAACGAGTAGAGGGTGTGTAAAACGGGGTAATTGGGTGTCAGCTTAGTGATAAAGGGGTCTATAGGCATGCAGTCGCTATTCATCGACATATGGGAGTACCCCACGGGATTTCTTTATAAAAAAAAGATGCTTTAGTGCAGATAACAGACCTTCACATAATTGGAAGCAATTAAGGGACGTACCGGGGAATGTTACATATCACAACATTTTGAAGGTACTTTTATACAAAATATTGAATGCCTCAGAGTGCAATCGTACAAAATATATTACGAGGTTAAAATTGGACTATATCATTGCACGGTGGCATTTGCGAT
Source organism: Ophiothrix spiculata (assembly GCA_000969725.1). Taxonomy (NCBI): domain Eukaryota; kingdom Metazoa; phylum Echinodermata; class Ophiuroidea; order Amphilepidida; family Ophiotrichidae; genus Ophiothrix; species Ophiothrix spiculata. The sequence continues at coordinate 2,998 of JXSR01S002785.1, read as the reverse complement.
GACGATGGCAGTCAATTTTTGATCGAAGGGCATATTCTCACTATTACACGAGCACAAGAGATCCACACTCGTTTCAAATCACCTTGGTAAAGTAAGCAGCATATTAGAAAAGACATTCGAAATTTTTTTTTTTAGACGATCGTTATTTCAAGGAATTTTCCCTCCAAACATTTTTTAGGCGCGAATTCGGTCATGTATGGATCATCTGGGGAGATTTTAAAAACATTTCAAAAAAGTCAGCAGATTTTTAGACATTCGTAACTAAGTGCATTTTTTGGAAATGGTCATGTTTTCGCACGAATTGGGTCGAATGGGTCACTTGGGGTCATTTCAGAAAATCAAATTTCCAAAACAATTTTTAAGTTTTTTCAGCAGATTTTAGACATTCGTAATTAAGTTGATTTAAGGGAAATGGTCAAGTTTTCTACACGAATTGGTTCATATGGGGTCACTTGGGGTCATTTTCAGAAAATAAAATTTCCAAAACAATTGTGAGGTTTTTTTCAGAAGATTTTTAGACATTGAATTTTGGAATTACTAAATCCACTTAGTTACATATGTCTCAAAATCTACTAAAAATTTTTTTTGGAAATTTGATTTTCTAAAAATGACCCCAAGTGACCACTTTTGAACCAATTCGTGTAAAAAAACTTGATCATTTCCCCCAAATCCACTTAGTTACGAATGTCTAAAAATCTGCTTTTAAAAAGTTAAAGATTTTTTTAAAATTCGATTTTCTGAAAAAGACCCTAAGTTTATTTCAATAGTTGCTAACTGTACCGTGGTTTTATATCATTTTTTGTAGTTTTTTCGTGCTCTAAACAGAGCATTTATTTCTCTTGCAGACAAAAAAATAAAGTTTAAAAAAAAGACAGGACATTAAAGGGACATGATATAGTCTACAATATACTTATATGTTGACTCTTTACACACAGAACAAAATCAATCAGTTGATTAACTCCAAGACACCCACACTTCAGGTTTAAATCCATATTAACTCTTGTCTTTCTAGGGGGGGGGGGTGATTCAGCAATTGACACGCCCAAAGTTTTAGTTGTTTGGTACTGTAATGTAGGCCAGAGTCTCCTCTTTCCAAAAATGGCCATATAGTGACTGTGTTTTTTGGGGGAATCGACGGTAACCGTTGGGGGTAACTCTCCGCTCCCTGAGGACAAAAGTTAATGAAATTAGATGGTTTTTGAGTATTTCATAGTTGCAATTGATAGTTTGATGCATGAGTCGTTCATTGCCTCATTCCGAGTTCCCGCAAACGACAGAAGTATGTCAATATGGAAATAGTCTGCTAACTACGACACATCTCATCTTCTGACAGGGTAGAATCCTCTGTTACTAACTGGCGGAATATGCTTGTTATGATAAATCCAAACGTTTGTCCTGCAAATAAACAGCAAATGGGTGTTCTTATAATCAAAATATTTGATAAAATATGAGTATATCTAAACTGGAAGCAAAGGCGGAGGAATTCTTGTTAGAAGGGTCAACCAATGAGACCCAAAAGATACGCCAACTTTTTTTGTCATAGCTTTTTATTAGTGCATGACAAACCCCAAAAGGTCTCTCAACCGCACACATTGTACTAATAGAGATATAATTTTCAATTTATCAATAATTTGTTAAAAATTAAACTACTTTTAATACACTTCTACCAACTTTTTATTCACTCTATTTCTGGAATAGCCCATGTCCGATGGCTGAAACCTACTTATGTGATCCAAATATTTTACCATCATCCATCAAGTTATCTAAATTGCTTTTATAAAATCTTAAAAACTGAATTTTATCCAGAAATTAATTAAAAAAGTCTATACCGATGAACAATTTTGTCTATTTCAGTTTTAAACAGTCTGTCTCTGTAAGAATGCACAATATCCAGGGGGGTTGTGATTCATGGGTATTAGATCAATTTATAAAAAAATGCAGTGATATACTATCATACCATAATACTATATCTGAATCCCCAGGTTCTTACATTTTTCGGTTAGGCCGAAAAAAATATTGAAATTTGGGGTAAAACCCACATTATATGTACATTTAAAGTAAGAGTAAAAGTTTGCGCCAAGCTCGTCCCAAACAAAGGTAAACATATTATTTTGAAATCGCGAAATCAAGCCTGAACTGTACTTACCGTGTTAATGACGCACCTCCCTGCTTGAAGAGAATTAGCTCATAATATCCGCAATAGAGTAACCATCACACGACACCCATGATCTGTGACCACCCAGGTGACCACAGCCACACCAAATCACTATCCCTGTGACTCCATCATCGGGACCAACATTCACCATCAATCAGCATTCCATTCTTGTGACTCTACCATCATCGGGACCAACTTCCACCATCAATCCATTCCACTTCATCATGCGACATATTGACAACCGCTCAACATCAGCGTACCACCAATACCATGACAAACAGCAGCGATAACCACCAGATACGTAGAGGAATCCTGCTGAAACTCAAACAACTTGGAACTTAATACATCAATGTCATGAGATGAGGTATTACAGAATGTAACTCGAAACCTTTAAACAGCAACCTCGATCACAACCATTTGAGAAATCAACATAACATTGCGCCATCTCTTACCTAGAATACGTAATTAATCTGTCAATCATGATATCAGATATTTACGGTCAGTCTATGCAAGGGCCTATATTATAATGTAAAAATCACCGTTTGAGAGGTTGAATAGCAATTAATCGATTTTCGAATCGCGTTGTCAATTTATCACCTGGCACCTGAAATCATAGCCAACCATCCGTGTTTGAGTGGTAGTGAATAGACAAGTCGATATGCTCAAGGTTGAATTGCTCTGGTCATGATCATTGCACAATTCAGGTCTGAAACGATTTAGAATATCAGCCGTATTGTTTAATGAAGGTATTCATTTCCACGAGTACAGATAAAAAACAAAAACAAAAAAGATTCCCAATTACATGGTTTGGTTAACTTTTTATACCCCATATTTATTTATTCA
>JXSR01S002783.1:50854-61309 GCA_000969725.1 Ophiothrix spiculata | reverse complement strand
GCCGCACCACTTTTATTTTCTCCTGTGATAAGGAGCTATCAGGACATTTTTCGAAGCTGTCCCGCTGGAATTGCACAGATGTAAATGACATTTCCACACATACATTTATGCAAGAAAGATGTTCTTCATGTACTTGCCAGCTTGCGCCATCGATTTGTTTCCTGCGCCACGACAGGCGTATCAGAATTCGGATACCACTCCATATCCTAATCCTGATACGGGTATCACAATTTGGATACAAAATGTACGTGGGTATCCAAAATGGGATACGTATCCGAATTGTGAGTTCCGCCGAACTAATATAGTTTCTTTTTCTCAGCAATTATTAGCTGTTTCTGCATTAGATTAAAACTAAGGCAATTACATACACCTCGCACCCTAAAAGCTATAAATGTTTTGAGGGATTTCTAAATCGGATCACAACTTGTTTCATAGAACTACTCAGATATCGCCAGTTTACCAATGTCTGTGCAGAAAACGTGTAAGTAAATACGCAGACTAATTAATCAGACATATGCCAATTTAAAAGGTAAGTACGATCAAATGTTAGCTTATTTTGCAAATTGATCTCCACCAGGGTACACAGCTTTGTTAAAGGCAATGAAGGTGAAGGTCTACTTTCCATAACACCTCCTGAATTTATTGCATTTTTAGAAAGTACTTTAACTACTAAATAATATCCATAACCATTGAAGAACTTTAATATTTATAGTTATGTGCATGTCAATGAGTAATTCAGTTAGAGTGTTTCTAGAAATAAATAACTAAATTCTTAAAATTTAAACCACTTTTTTACTAACAATATACTTTAGTAAAGAGATCATGTTGTTAAGTATATTTAACCTTCCTGGAAGATTTAATTCGCTTTCAAATCAACATCCGTATATTTGGAAACTAGAACTAGAAATATATAGAAACACTGCTATAAAAAGAACCCCAAGAAATGAATTTTGCTGAAAATTGTATTTTTTTAAGCAAGTAATATGACTTTGCCTGTTTGTTTGATCCTATACAAGTCTTTCTTTGATTCAATAAGTTTCACAAGAGTTCAAAGCCAATTAGATCTAGTCCATCCAGATGGACCTCGCAAGCGAATGCGAAGCGTAAGCCGGCGCTCGTTTGTGAGGTCCATCTAGATGGACTAATTAGATCATGACTTTAAAGTACCAACATGAAAAAAACCTTTTACAGGTTACTTGACTATTAATTCCAGAAAAGTATTTAAATAAACAACGGTTTTATATTTCGTCAACAGCATGACTCATTGAACTGTTCCATTTGAAAACTGCAGAGGTGCGTATCATTCCTGGACAGTTGATGTTCAGTGAAAATCGAGTTTAGCTAAACGCGTGCCATCGAGTACATCTCGTAGTAATTTGTTGTCTACTGTTTTTATACATGTATTTTATTTACTATCACAGTTCGTTTTACGCACTAAATAAAGGATGAAACCTAAACTGGTGCTTATGAGAATATGAGGACTAATAATCCCATACATAAATATAATATATCTAATAAGAACTTGTTCTCAATTCATGACGGAATATCTTCTGACATTCGGAAGGCTTTGAAGAAAGAACAATGACGAAATGTATTTTGATTCTTGATTCAAAATTATAAGGAAAAACGCATAATTACCTCCTTTGAAGTAGTTTTATAAGAATTGAGGCCCTGGCTCTTTTTCTGCATCATTTAATACCCTTTACTACATCTATCTTTGAGTCATGACTCAATATTGCGTCAAGCCCTTTTGTATGACTCAGAAGCTTACGTCATGAATTGGGAATCGTGCCTAATGGTCTCTGATGGAATGTTTATCAAACATAAACATGAAGCCATTACACATTGTTTGTAACTTAACACTTTAACCCTCAAAGAGCCGGGCTTTTTCGACCCATCTCACAGCCGGGGGGGCGGATTCCGCCCCCCCCCCTTCTGATCTCGGAAACCGATTGACGAAACATCACGTGTAGGGTACTGGTGGATAGCTATGACCCTCACGAGTCCATTGGTACCAAAAAAATTGAAATCGGACCTTGTATGACGTCACAGTGACGTCATAAGTGACGTCGCGTCAAAAACGCAAAAATCGCCAAAATCGTCGTTTTTCGGAATTTTTTCGAGCAAAAGTTGCAATTTTTATCAATAATGTGTGGCAAAGTATACTTAGGCATGTTCTTACTCTAAATAAATCAAATAAATACAATAAAACATAGTGGAAGTGTATCCTAACAAGGACTAAAGAACAAAAAACACGATTTGTATGTAATTTGCATTGAAAATCAGTTTTTGGTCAGTTTTTCGGTTGACCCAGCTTGCCATTACTGAACGCAACTTCCTAACCCTAGGTCCGATTTTCACAAAAATGGTCTTAAAATAAGCGCAAGGCTTTAAGGAAAAAAGTCAAGAAGTTTCAGCGCGAAAAAATAACAACCGGCGGAGGTATAAAAAAAATTCCACTGAGATGACATCGATAGCTATGATTGTTTTTCCGATTGTTAAGGCAACTGCGATTAAAAGCTCAGATAGCTTACACAAGAGACAATTGGCCTTTTATGTATAAGAAAGCTGTCTAATTATTCGAGCCCATAGGGCCATCTCTGGGTGATCTCAGAACGTCACAAAATGTTGCCTGCGATTTTTATTTTAACTTGAACATGAAATTATTTTTGTAAGTAGAGGGGGGACCGCACATATATACTTTGAACAATATGTCAATTGCATAATCCTCAAAAAATACATGTAGTTATCCAAGGGGTTCCTTAAACCATGCCACCTGCTTAGACGTGCACTGTACAGCTCTTATCATGATTGAGATAAACTCTTAATAGACTCAAAATCGGGTACAAAAAAAGCTTGTTTTGGAAACTTTCAGTGCATGTGATATACTTGTTAGAGCCTTTTGTAAGCCAAATGATCACGTATATAATTTGCTATTATTTTAGAGCATTTAATTTGCAAACAGTAATACCGTGTGTCTTTGGACACATGTACTAGATGATATCTAAATACATTCATCTAAAATGATTTAAATAAACATTTGTGAAGTAATTGATGTGAAAGTAAGTTCGGATGCAAGTTTTATGTTATCTTTCACCATATGATTGTTAAGATAAATTGTAGATGAAATACGGTGTGACAGAAGTGTTACTTAGTACAGTACCACAGTACCACTTACTAAACAATAGATACCTTTTGCAAGATGTGCATGAACACTAAAAGGAAAATCGCTTGAAGTTCTTAGCATTCATAACAATGGCAATAACAGGTGAAGGCTCTCGTCTCTTATGTAAGCTTTGATCAAAGAAGAAACATAGGCGGAGCAATCACGATAAACACTATAGTTATCATACCAATGAAATACTCTAGATATTCGGCTAGAGGATATAAAGGTACCAAAGAACCTGTTTTAGTTTATTTGGATTACCGTAAGTGTGTGATATAGGGCAATAACGTTACTGAATATCTTAATCGGTTTGTTCGTATGGTGTATTTGAAGAGTATCTATAGCCTTTTACGTCAACACCGATTTGATACAGTTGCAGCAATCACTTCATTGGTGAACTGAATAAATGTAGCAAACGGCATTAGAGTAATACAGATAAAGAAACAACCAATATGTTTATAGTTTTTTTTTTATATTCTTTTCCATTGTTTCTTTAAATAGTGATAATTAATTTTGTAGGTTGATAATTTTAACAATAGCTTACAAATAAGAATGTGTTATCAAATTAACATTAAAACCTGTATTTACTGTATTAAATCTTATTTGAGTCTAATATAGTGTTAGTGCTATAAATTTTTAACTTAAGGGTTACAAACGTCCATCGTCGGTTGGCACGATCGAAAAAAATATGTTAACGTTTTTGGCAAGACAGATATGTATTGAATAGGATGACTATTAGACTGTCAGTAACTATGCAACAGTTTCAGAAATTATTGACCTGTGGTATTATAGGCGAACCCAGCGTAAACTGCGAGGGAGTGGGGTTGTAGTCAAATATAAAATATAATGATGTAAGGCTCACGATCCAAGTACTGGGCCATTCGGCGAGAGCACAGTTTCAAAAAAATGGAGGTTCATCTAGACGAACATTGAATTAAACGCCAGATAGTTTGAGAAACAATACTAACAGTATGGCTGTAATGGTTGTTTTGATAACTGAATAGCTCTTATCAGATTCAATACCCTTCAACCCTCAAAAACAAGCCTAATACAACTACTCCTTTATCGTGTATGTAGGATTGAACAGGATTTATTATCAAAGCTTAGGCCTATTGCTTTAAAATATGTGTATCCCATTACCACAAGAGACATAAATTACATCGGATTAACCAATTATAGTTACTTCATGCATGGTTGAACATCAAATGCACGTTTTTATAAGGTAATGTTAGGGCTCTGTCACATATCACGGTCTGTACGAATAACGTACAAATAACGTACACTGGTTTGGTAATCGATATACACGTATCTCTATTACCGAAACAGTCTACGTTATTTGTACGTTTTGGCTCTGTACAGCTGGCGTGTGACGGAGTCTTAATGTCCTGTGTTAAGAATAAAACCGATTGACCCCGAATTTTTTGATCATACTTGGTCAGTGTTGATAGTATATTTGGTTGTGGGTGAATTTTGAAAACAGTTGATAGGCGCTTTCAGTCATGTTAGTTGGGTGTTAGTTTCGGGAACCTTGGTGTATTTATTGACACAGGAAAACGAGCTGGCCAACGCCTTTATCTGAAATATAAAAAACGGTTGGAATTCATTAAAAGTAACCTACAGATGTGAGTAAAAATTATATATAATTCTTTAAATTATATCCGTCATGAAATGTATGACGTTTCAGAAATATATGTGCTTGACAACACACGAAACTGACTGGTTGAAAACCAAAACGGGTCAAATCTCAATGTTGTATTTTTAGACGAAAAAGTCAAACTTTGTCAGGAATATTGCTTATTTTCTAAATTAAGCGTCTCTTGAACCCTGCAATAAACCTATGTATGCTTAACGGAGTACGATGAGAACTTTAATAAAAGATAACTCGACATTTAATAAAATTTTTGTCGACGGAAACTAGGTGTGCACAAATACGTACAGTACCCCATATATTTATTTTCGTCACGAGCATTTAATGGCATTGTAAATTTTGAATGACATGCATAATTCCATTGTGAATCTTTTGAGTTCAATCTACCAAAATTTCAACGAAATCGTGTCATTTGAAGTGCTCGAAATTATGAGATTTCGACAGAAAGGGGACAACTTTTTCGAAGTCTGTTTTGAACTTTTTCATGGACAACAAATCTTAGTAAAGGTTCAGGTATAAATTAAAGACTCTATTTCATATGTACACCTAAAACTGTGATGATCAGACATGTGCAAGTGGGCCAATCATTACAGTAAACATGACGTTCAGTCGAGCGAGGACTGTAGCCTTAAGGCATTTGCTTCTTTTGTATTTGCGTAAATTTGATCCGTGGAATATAAACTAACATTGTTGAATTCCTTTTTTTTTCAGGAACACATGTTTAAGAGATTAGCAATGTCAAAAGACATCATTGCGTCAATCAGCATCTTGTTTCAATTAAATGTTCCATGTCTGAATTTTGGGCAACTTTATGACGGTAGAAAGTAGGGTACGAATCCCCATGAACTACATTTAACTTGTGATTACCAAAGCACAGGATGCTTCATGTATTGTTGCTTTCTATTTCTGCTGCAGCAATGTAATTTATATAAATAAACACTAAAAGTAAAATTGCTATTTATTTGAGTTTTTGTTGATATTTAACTACAATGTGATAACCAAAGCCTGTAAAGCTTTATTTTTACAAAGACAACTAAGTGTTGCAAGTCATTTATCAACAATTTCATATAACAGGTGAATCTTAAGAATGACATTAATGCATTGCAAATGGTGATGCTTTCTTGTCTCGACGACGTCGGGACGATAAAATTGCAATGTGAGTACATAAGAAAACATCCCTGATACCTGACAAATAGCGATGCTTCCCGATAAGTCTTTGCGATGCCTAGATGGCGTCGGCATGATATCCTGGCGATGGACTTGCGATACAATTTTAAAATACATCTTGAGAAATGCCAACAAATCCAATGCAACCATTGGATTTAAAGTCCATGCTTTTGTCCATCATTGTTGGAAATATGGTTGATTTTGTCAGCTTGTATCATTTTCATCTTGCACAATGGGACATCTTACATTAAAGTATCAACAGTGAACTTCGATGTGCTTTATACAGAACATAATTTGACGCTTGCGTAATAGTTCTATACAGTGCGCTACATAAATGACAAACCGCCAAATTTGCAATTTTTCTTATGTATTTCTTGGTTTTGAGAGTGTCTAAACAGTTATCTACAAAATAAATGATATGGAAGTTGTCTAATTTACATACGTGCAATAACTCCTGTTTTAATATAAGGATTGATATAGAAAACTGCATCTTTTGCACAAATCCTATGAAGTCTTTTAACAAGAGCAAATCGAATAAATTGATGACATGATAGTAGTAAGCCCGAGCATTTAGGAGGATTTGACCTTTGACCTTTGACCTCCAAATTTAAGAAAATTCAAAATGGCGGATGGGCGGGAAAATTCAACGTTGCATAAAACAAAAGTCAAGTTAAACGTCGAGGGTCAAGGTGAAGTACAATATTGATTTTATCGATTTTATTGATTTTATCGATTTTTATGGTTTTTGACCAGTTTTGAGCCTAATTAAGGGTAAATTGAATTCAAATTTGCATAAAACAAAAGTCAAGTTGAAAGAAGAGGATCAGGGGGAAATACAATATTGATTTTATTGATTTTATCGATTTTGACCAGTTTTGAGCCTAATTAAGGGTAAATAGAATTCAAATTTGCATAAAACAAAAGTCAAGTTGAAAGAAGAGGGTCAAGGTGAACTACAATATTGATTTTATCGATTTTTATGGATTTTGACCTTTTTAAGGCCATTTTAGGCGTTTTGAGTCTAATTTAAGTTATTTTAACCGGTTTCGAGGTATTTTAAGCCAAAACTAAACATTTTGTCCCAAACGAGATAAATTATCCTAACGTGTTGTACAACCGATATGAATTACCTTTTAAATAGACTAGAAACGTTTAATAATAAAATAAGGCTCAAAACGCTCCAAACTGTGATAAATTAACCCCAAATACGGCTTAAAATACCCCGAAACCGGCTAAAATAACGACAATTAGATATTAATTACCTATAATAAGGCTCAAAACGCTCCAAACTGAGATAAATCAACCCAAATATGGCTTAAAATACCTCGAAACCGGTTAAAATAACTTAAATTAGACTCAAAACGCCTAAAATGGCCTTAAAAAGGTCAAAATCCATACAAATCGATAAAATCAATATTGTAGTTCACCTTGACCCTATTCTTTCAACTTGACTTTTGTTTTATGCAAATTTGAATTCTATTTACCCTGTATAAGGCTCAAAACCGGTCAAAATCAATAAAATCAATAAAATCAATATTGTATTTCCCCCTGATCCTCTTCTTTCAACTTGACTTTTGTTTTATGCAAATTTGAATTCAATTTATCCTTAATTAGGCTCAAAACTGGTCAAAAACCATAAAAATCGATAAAATCAATAAAATCGATAAAATCAATATTGTACTTCACCTTGACCCTCGACGTTTGACTTGACTTTTGTTTTATGCAACTTTGAATTTTCCCGCCAATCCGCCATTTTGAATTTTTTTAAATTTGGAGGTCAAAGGTCAAATCCTCCTAAATGCTTGGGCTTACTACTCATGATATTTTGCGATTTGGTATAGCCAATATCATGATATTGTTTTCAATCTTTTTGACAGCTGTTAACGCGATGAAAGTGTATCTTTCTCCACATATCCACTTTAAGTCATTTCTGATCATTAGCGTCCAGTATGTCCTTCAATCTGTCTCTATTGCTGGTTGATACACCTTCTTCCCATGTCTCTAACGTCACATTCCTCTTCGTCTTCATAAGGCTCATACTTCACATCGTCGTCATAAGGCTCGTTCTTTGGAGTAAATTAATCAAGCGTCAATGAGATGTAGATCCTTTCAAGTCGTTTTGTTTTATGCTTAACCATTGGGATTCACCTTGTGCAAGAGGAAAAGGATACTGCCTTACAAAATCAACGATATCTCTGGTTTGCATAGATGGATTTTCATCAAAAGATGATGACCAAAGGCATGGACTTGTTTTCAATATTTTTGACAGCTGTTAACGTGATGAAAGTGTATCTTTCTCCACATATCCACTTTAAGTCATTTCTGATCATTAGCGTCCAGTATGTCCTTCAATCTGTCTCTATTGCTGGTTGATACACCTTCTTCCCATGTCTCTAACGTCACATTCCTCTTCGTCATCCTAAGGCTCATACTTCACATCATCGTCATAAGGCTCGTTCTTCGGTGCAAATAATCAAGCGTCAATGAGATGTAGATCCTTTCAAGTCTTGTTGTTTTATGCTTAACCATTGGGATTCACCTTGTGCAAGAAGAAAATGATAATGCCTTACAAAATCAACGATATTTCGGGTTTGCATCGATGGATTTTCATGAAAAGATGATGACTAAAGGCATTGACTTTAAAGTGATATAAAGTTTAAAAAGCTAGACTGAATAATTTTTGAGAAAATTAGCTTTATTCTCGTGCACAATGTTTATTGGGACACCCTGTACACACAAAAAATGGTAGAAACGTTTTAAAAAACTATATTTTGTATTATCCAATTTTGGTTCAGAAATTGAATTATGAGATCGTTATGAGTCGTATGTGCACTAGTGAAACCTTTTTTAAAGCTGCTCAAAAAGTTTCGGGGTGTACCTTTTTGGCCTTATATGTCAATGTCCGTATAAATGTTACCCTTTATGAAAGTCTCCCGCATCAGAATTTAAGAATGTTGGCAGGTACGTAACACCAACATTTCCAAAAAAAACCTCTTAAAAACGTTTTAGCACAATTTTTTTGGGGGGTTGAAGGGGGTACAAAAGTGCATATAACGAAATCCGTCTTGCAATGCTATCGCGATGGTTTTACGATGCATTTGCGATCAGGATGTAAATTGATCGGGAGCCATAGTGGGACCAACACATTACATCAACCCTCTGACCGGTTTTCCGCCTTTCTTTTTTTTTAAATTGTTATGACCACTTTTGAAAAGGGTAAGTAATATGAAACTCCACTAGGCAACTGTTTTCGAAACTAGTTTCATGATGACAATTTCATTTTACGTTGTTATTATGGTATGGAATATCTTCCTCTGTTGGTCTTTTATGCCTCTGCTATGGTTTACATGTTATATTAATCCCGAATTCATTAGTTGTTGAAACACTGTCTACTGCACTTAGAATCGTTTTCAGATTATAAATTACGATAGTGCATAACTTGTACATTTTTATCGTCATGTCAAATTGAATATAATTGAAAAAATCGAATACGCAAACACTAAATTGCATGAGTATTTCAAAGTGGACGAAAGATTAGCTTGTCCGTCATTAAATGTCAGAACTGCAATAAAATTGTTTAATCTAAAACCAAAACACCGTATATATTATCCTTTGGGTATTTCACATGAAACTGTCAAAATCGTCTACTTTCGTGGTGTTTTTGGCATATATCAGGAAATGAATTGTCTCGCATTTGATAAGGGCAGATAGATAGGTAAACATAACATAGAATGTTTATGAAAACAATCTTTGTGATTTATTAAACTTCCTTCCTCTCCTATGAACATAGAGTCCCTTGGTTCGTGTTTTGTTTTCAGCAATGCAATTATTACGGTTTGCTGTTATTTTAAGCTATAACCTAAATGAAATGGTCTCGTGGTAAAACAACATTATTATAGCCAGCAAGGGAGAGACTCATATTTATATCATCCGTCGAATGTTATGCGTCATTGAAAGTATAAATTAGCTATGTATAATGACGCTTTAAAATGTAGTTCGGGAAACGTGTGTTTCATTGTTTTAATTGGACTAATGAATATATGAAAATTCATGGGGGTAAACTGACAAAATTGCAACTCAGGATTTTTGGCTCAAATTAACTATTGATGACCCCCCTAAAAAATAAATAACATATGTAACACATGTAGGAAAATACAAGCTTGTCAAAGTTTGTTAACTTACATGAAACAAAACGGCTGCCAAATGAAGGTCAACTCAAGTAAAACAGGTCGAGACCACTTTCGACAAATTCGGACACTTTTGAAATTTGTGACTCCTGTAGGGCCAAATCCGTGACCATTGATATAACCTTTCACATTTTTGGCGATAATTCCAAAAACATGTTCCAGAAGTACACTTGTTCTGCTTCCTTGTGATAATATGGAAATGCTGGTGTGGTTTTAAACAAGATTCGACAAATTTTGAAATTTCACCCCTTGTTTTAGCAGACATTTTGTTTTATGCAAAATACCAA
>JXSR01S002783.1:14632-26718 GCA_000969725.1 Ophiothrix spiculata | reverse complement strand
CATCAGAAAAGTATGTCTTCAATCGAAACTACGGTAATATTTTTTCAGTGTAGGTGCAGGTGATTGGTGACCGTTAAACTCATTTGCATAATTTACATAAATATGTACAATGACACACACTCTAAGAAATTTTACGGTAAAATCACTGGCAATTCGGTTGCCAACACTTTACCGTAAAATTTACAACTTTGCCGTAAATCATTATACGGTATTTTACTGTATATTTACATGTGGCTATTTATTTTACTGTATTTTACCATTAAATCATATTTCTTATGGACCTTTCCTACCTGTTTCAAAGCATAGGTGGATTTTGACACCAGTTTTCAACTTAAAATCTGATGATTTACTTAAAATCTGATGATTTTTAGTGCCAAAATAAGCATCCCTAGCCATTCTCAAGAAGAAGGCATGTTTGCAGATTGCAACACCAAGGGAAATGTGTAGCCTTAGTACGATAACTACAGATGTATATTTAAATTACGGAACTTCCCCGTTTTTTCCACATATTTACGGTAAAATCCCGTAAATTGCATTAGATAACTGGTATATGCCGTTAAATTTACATTACGTCCGTAAATATTTTCTTACGGGATTTCACTGTTAAAAATACTGGTTTTCTACCGTAAAAATACGGTCATATTTTAGAGTGCACGCTTCGAACATCTTTAGTAACATCGTAATGTTTTACAATATAATGGTGACATAAATTATTTTGATTAATGAGATGTTGATGATTGACTGCATGTACAGGTAGTAAGGCACACTATTAATCAAGTTAGTCGGTAAGATATTTTAACAACATTTAAATTGTCATATTCAGTTAGAATACTTTGTTTTAAAAGTATACTTAATTAAAGTCAATAAACTAAATACAACTTAAAAACAAATCACATTAAATGTGGTTAAAAACATTGTCTTTTGTTTTCATTAGACAAAGACTCGTTCGAAAAGTGTAAATTCTAACAAATATATCTTAAACATAGTTATACGACTTGACAACGTCGCAAAAGTGAAAAGACGTAAATCTGACCGTGTTCAAAAGTTCAATTCACATTTCTTAAGTAATTTTTCTGCTTTTATATTACTTATACATATCACTGTTTATTTTTATAAATGATATTGGCAATATCAACATTTATTGTTGATCATCAGTGCAATCACTGATGATTCAGTGTACTATAATTGTCAGTAGCCTTCATGATATCAAAAATGACATGCTTGACATTCATTCCTTTGACAAACAGCATCAGCTTGGTCGTAGTAAAAAATCACAGTATCCCCAAAACGTGGCAGGGTTCATATACATTTGCACCAACTGGTCAGTTTACCGATTTTACATTTATTTGGCGCATCATCTTTATTTACTTTTACGCTTTGATTTCACAGAAATAACTGAGATGCCAGTCAGGCAGCAGAGCCTATGCAAATGAGCTTTTAATGAGCAATTTAATTTTTATTTACCGGGTATATACCGGGAGAATACCAGGACAACTCGGTCGCTAGATTTTTTTTCTCGATGTGACCTGTCGGATAGTTCGGACTTCGAACCCCTATAATCACAAGGGGGTTAGTGCAAATAGAAAATAAAGATATGGATGAAAATATTTAGAGTTTTTTCAATAAGATAAGCCTATTTTTGACAGTGGAGAATAAAAATGTTTCATTTCATTGCATTTTTTAAACAAAATGTCAATTTTAAGCTTTTAAAACTTGAGGTCAAATCTGGTTACGTGTAGCGTGTTTTACAAAATTGTATGTGAAATGCTTTTACAAACTGCAAGATGAGATATCAGACATCATATATATGAAATTTGAAAAATATATCATGCCTGTAACACATGTAAAACAGAAAATAAATCGAGGGAAAATTCATTACAACTAAACGTTCGAAAGGGACACGATGTCGGTCATCTCATTATCCCGATATACACAACGAACATCGCAAACGACAAGTCACACCTTTCGAAGGTCTTGGGCTATATCAGGCCAATCTGACGTCATATTCTTAGCACGTGTGACTGTGCCCTGCGGCTCTGACTGTGCATATCATACGGGTTATTGGGAAATAATTTTATCATGTTTATCTATAGAAATTCTTGTGTAAAAATAGTTTATTGAAGGAATATCAATCTAAAATGATGGGAAAAATACTAATTTGTTTTCAAATGAAAAAAAAAAGAAAAGAAAAAAAAAAGAAGGCGCCGTCGAGATTCGAACCTGGTACCTCTAGAATCAAAAGCCAAAGCCAAACCACTAGGCTATCGAGATCTCACTATCTTTGAACGGGTGTTTTACCTATATGTACCTAACAATTAGACAATGCCGCGTAATTGATCACTTCCGGGGTTATATAATATTTTGCGTAGAAATTTGATGCTTTATTTGACCTCATTGGACCTGTCCAGGCGTTACATTTGCCTACGTGATACGTGTTTTCAGCAGATTTATCTCAAATGTTTTAGGAAATCTGCTAAAGAAGTGTTGTCTCTCTCATTTGACCAAGTGGCTAAAATATATTAAGTCCAGAACCGTAGATTTTAGGTAAAACGCAAAGACCTAATTTGACCTCACTCGAGGAAATTAAACGCTCGCAAAATCACACGAAAAGACACTAATATTTCCCATTTATTCATTTTTTTTAAATTTCAGAATGTTTTCATAACTTTCATGCTTCTAATTGCAAGTTTGGTTTGAGATTCTATGCTATTTTGGCGAGTTTACAGGCTTTTTAAACTAAGGTATCCGATCTCATGAATATTCATACGCATGTAATAACCGGCATTTCCTGTCAGTTTTCATGCATAAATAAAAATAAAATAAGCGATATTTCAGCGACCTGACTTCTGGCTGATGCTTGTTTGACAAACTTGAATACCGTTGAACATTTTGTTACATATTTTGTTGAGAACTTGAGACATACTTCCTGTTTCTACGCATGAACGGTTGTCGCGTGTTGCCGGTTGTCTTCAGGTGTTTCCGATTGGAGTGTCCAACAGAAACTGGAATGGGTGTTGAATTTTCCAACAATCGGTAACAACTATCTATTCTTGCACGGTGTCTTCAGATCAAATCTGCAGCAGAAACATGAATGGTTGTCGGTTGCAATTAAACCGGAAGTACAGAAAGTAATTTCAATGCACTTTTGGGGTAACACCAGCGCCATATCGCTGTTGTTTGCCTTAAAATAAATCGTCCACAATGCCTTCTTTTAACCTGAAGCTGACCTAGCAGGTTTTCACACGTCCGCTGTTTACAAGGTCGAGTGGCAGGGCTCTACCTCAATTTCCTTTCCCTTGCGAGTACAAACGTAAAGGGTGTTGATTATCCGGATCACGAACACTACATAGCGAATAAGAAATGCCGGTTGTTGAAGAATGCTGAGCAGGAACAAGCAGAATAAGTGGGTTTAAGAACCAGTAGTAAAACGTGATTATCTACAGCACAGTTAAAATTCATATAGCAAACAAATGATGTGCCAAATTATCTGCAGTAAATTTATATCTAACAACTAAATTAAACAGAAAATACAAACGATTGTAATTTTGTTAAATGGTCAGCTGACTTAAAAATCTCCATATTAAAACTAGTTTACAGGATTTTACTCACATTGTATGATTACACTACAACATTCTTTGAAAACCGGTTTTTATATCAGAGCATTTTTTTATGATAGATATTTCTTATCCTGTTACATTTTGAAAGATATTCTTAATAAATGATGATTGACAACCGTCTACTTCAATTTATTGCATTGTGTTAGAGATAGAAAATGAAAGATGGCACTCTAACACCCTTACAGTCAAGCTAGTGGTCACCAATTATCTACGGTCTCCAATTACCTGAACCTACCCTAGCACCTACACCTGCAACTCCAATCAGTTCATAATATCCCTATAATTAGAGCATTGCAAACTGTGAACAATTGCACTTTTACACAAAATGATAAGACGATATTGAACATAAGGTTGCCGTGTAATTATAAAAACAGACTAATTTTACACATGCAAAAACGTAGGACACCTCATAAAATTATAGAAACTATGACGGCAATAAAATTATTTGAAAAAAAAATGAAAATTGATCATTTATTATAGAAATGCTAAAACAGTTCTTATGTAATTTGAAAGTTCAATATGATGTTTTTTAAAATGGCGACATCAGTGTCTTAGTGTATACTGTATCCTTATTTTAGTATAGAAGCTGTTTTCACCATTGGATCAGTATAAGTGCAAAACTGCAACTTCGAAGCTTCAGTTTCCGTTCAAACTCTGGACGATTTTTTTTTTCTCGAATATATCAGTGGCAACTTTAAGGAAAGTGGTATGGTAAATTATAATGTATATAAAATATGCACTTTGAAATAATATTATTAGACACTTAGTTTAGATCATGTTCCTGCTTTTCTGGCACTTTGACAGCAACTGACTTCTTATTTTCATTTGCCACGGTTTCAGTCAAATTGCCCGCCGTCATGTTTGAGTAAACATTTCCTTTAGTAGCGTTACGCGCCTCTAAACCCTCATAATTTTCATTCGACGTTTCAGAATGAACTTCCATGTTAGCGTAACCAGTATTTTTTGCACTAGCTCTTTTAGGCTTCCTAAGGTGTTTTGCAAGTGGTAAGGAATATAAGACGTCATCATCTTCCTTCTTATCTTTGTCTTGGTTGTCATCTTCCACATTTATAACCGCTGCCTGTAGTGGTCCCCTAGAAACAAACGGGCTTAATCTGATAGTAAACTCGACCTCCTTTACATCATTACCATTGGGTTGCATTTCAGACATTGTCACGGTTTTGTCTCTATCACCAACCGTTTGTTTTTGAAGACTTTGTCGTTTTATCAATAAACCAAGAAGTATTATTGTCATTATAACAATTACGACTGATATAAGTGAAATGCCTAGACATACAAAAATAATAGCAGAAGCTTTAGACCGCTTTCCAAGATTATTCTTCCGTTGTTCGTCCACAACTGTAACATCAATCCCCTTTACAATCTTCTCTGTCTGATTCTTGGAGCCGCCAAAGCTGCCACCTGTTTCCTGGTCAATGATTTTGGATGGCTTACCATATTTTGAAGACCTAGTTGTAGTCATTTCTGTCAACATACGCGTAGCAGTGGCGTGGGTTGCACTCCCTTCAATAATTTTGGTTGTCTCTACAAATGTTTCTTCCTGTAAACAGAAAGAAAACGATTACATTACATAAGACATATTTTCCTTTATATATATGATAAAAATGTAATGAAAAGGGCGACATAGAATTATGGACACTAGGAACCATGAGATTCTACAGTTGAATTAATTAGTTAGGTTAAATAAATTGCATTTAAAGATAAACAACTTAAATCAAGAAAACAAGATCAAATATGAGCTTATCCCGATTCCGGATCAAAAATATGATCCCAAAAAGGATCAGATTGATCAAAAAAGGATCAATTTGATCCGAAAAGGATCAGATGTGGTCCATTTCCAGATCATATTTTGACCCGGAATCAGGATAAGCTCATGTTTGATCCTGGCTTTCTAAGAGGGAAGGATCAGAAAAGATGATAGTACAAATGCTTAAAATTATATCTATGAAAGCGGACAGAAATAAAAAGACAATGTGGCAAATCATGTTTATTGAGTCAGAAGGACCATTTAGGCGATTGAAATCAGTCACAGAGAATTTAAAAATCTATGTCCTATCTTATAGACACTTGTTTTCTGTTAATGTCATGTTTAATTTACAAACATAAAACATGATGATGTTAAAAATTGTCATTTGTTTGGTTTTTGTTATCATTATTTGCTGGAATAATTAAGATATATAGAAAAATTGCTGAAGAAAGCTCATAGATAGTTGAAGTGTTATCGGCAATAATGCAGCTTCTCTATTAAGAAGAACATGATAGCAGTACATTGATAAACTCAGGTATATTTGAAGAAGCACTATTAGTAAAATACCTATACCGAAATAAATAATCAATTTTATAAATGTAAAATATATGTTGATTTAGATATATACATATTAAAAAGGTCAATATATTGAATAACGTAATCTTATATTTCAACTCTGTACATAAATAGTTTTGAAGAGGTGCAAAATATACTTACCGTTGTAGTTTCCATATGCCAGTTGTCCCTAACGTACAAAATAGCCTTCTTGCTTCCAGTTTTGATACCTAATACATTCTCTGCTTTACATTTAAACACCACTCCCCCATCCAATAAAGTCACATTCATTACTGTCAATGTATCGCCTTCTTTAATATACTTTGATCTCATTCCATCAGGTATTGCCTTCTGATTCACAAGCCATTTATATTCCAAATCTGGAAATTCAATGTTAGGAACACATTTCAATGTTACATTATCTCCAATAGTAGCATATGCCACACTTGGCGAAATATCAACTGATGGCGGCACCTGAAGCGGCCTCACATCGCACCAATTATGCGTGACATCTTGATTATAACCTGCGGAACACCTAAAACGCTCATAATTATGATTCTTCTGAAGAACAACCTCAGTGGAAAGCATTCTATGCATTGTATCTATATTTGACGATAAGAGAACGCCTGTTGGAGAATACCACTTTAAAAGAGTTGCACTACCTATTGAACAGTTCAGCTGTACTTTTATTGCGGATGATTCCATTGATAAATTTACATTTGAAGAACATCTTGGTTGATGTACAGTTAACTGAAAGGTTTCTAGAACTTTATAGCTATAATCCTGGCAAGTGTAAACATACATAGCATCTGCTTGCTCAACATGATTGATAGTTAATATCACACTAATACCTTGCCTTGACACGCCTATTTTACCACGTGTTATCCATGGCGCGAGAAATCCGGGATAAAATACATCACAGCTACTGATATATTCCGTGTGTTCGGGTTGTCCCGATAATGGTGTCCGAATCCATACCACTTGAGAGCAACTAAGTCCCAATGGAATTGTGCAAGATAGCTTAACAGTTTCTCCTCGTACTAGATCAAGGTTTAAAGGTCCTCCACTAACAAAAGTAAAACTCCAAAAGCTGAAAAATAGTGCCAACAATGAAGACTCTTGACACTTAAATAACAACATGGTTTGTATGTATGTACTTAAAGCAAAATAAATTATAAAATAGCCATTTAAAAAGCGTTCAAATCAGAGACCGTTATGTAGACTTTGACATAATAAATTTAAATCAGATGATATTTCATTTTGATCTCGCTGATTTTGGAGCAAGTATTAAAATGAGACACTGATGAATAAAGTAAGCGGATGTGTAGGCATATGTGTTTTAATTAATGTAATTCCAAATACCGGTAATTATTAATGTTTAGTCTGAATTCGGAAATTATCTAGATTGAAATGGCCTCTATTGACGGTATTTGGTCTGTGTATAACTTCCGGGCAATACTTAGTTGTACAATCTTTGTACTGAAATTAAATTATGAAATACTTTTCCTCAATACACAAATTACATGTTTCAATTCCAGTAGAATACGGTTTTTCTATACTCACAATTTTTTGAGGTGATAGAGTATAGTACATTCATAACTTGTAGTTTCCAATCATTGTCTCTTAGAGTAGCAGCATTCGTTTTATCTCTGTATTTGAATATACGCAAAAGTCCTAAATATCGTGATTTGAAACTATACATTTTCTGACTTTCTTTGGTCATATTGTCTTTTCTTGTTTCACTTGCCGCATACAACCTAAAAGTGAAGGTTTCTTTGATTGAATTTTACTAAATTAAAAACAAAATAAGAACTACTCACTCATAGGTTTTTGAGCATCACCAGATTTGAGCCTAACTCTAAAAGGGCGACTTGCATGGTGTTTTTAGTGAAAATGTACGTGGTTTCATTCGAAAAAGAGCGCGATTTTACGCACCATACAGATCAATGGGTGCATATAGTATACTGTAAATTCATTACTTTTGTAAGAATCTGAATTACACCACTGTTTGATCACTAGTAATATATAGCCATTTAATGATAAAGGCACATTATTGGTGGCGCTATTTCTATAAATCAGGTTTCCAGGTTCTAAGAATCTATAACCCTTGGTTTTGACATTTGCCACATGGATAAGGTAAAGGAGACCAAAAACAAATTTTATTCATGTTAAATTCACACAATAAATATTTAACTTGATCTATGCAATATGCAAATAATCAATTTCAAAATATGAATAGCGCCATCAATAATGAAATTTCAAAATATGAGCTAAGATGATATGTTTGTATGTAAGATGATAATATTTTGAGATAAAATGTGAAATTAAGTTTTGGAAACAAATATTAAAGTGTACACCTAATTCCAGAACTAGTTTAAACACTTTTAAGGGGCGCATTTACTGTAACAGTGAATTTTGGTCGAAAAAATAATAAATGAACCAATCAAACAGCGGTGATTACAGCATAACCTGCCGCATCATTGATGCCGATGCAGCAAACAAAAATCACTCGAAGAAATTATAGGTGCTTGGGCTATCTGGCTGTTCTGCTTCAGATTTACAAAGATGTTTCTTGTTGTGCATTGAAATGAACAGAATGTAAATTACATACTTTTATATATTTAACCCTGTCGTCTTACCAAGGTTATTCCACGTAGCATAAAAACGCAAAAGCAACTGATCCCAGACATTTTGGTAATTCCGATTTTTCGATATGATATACTTTTATGACGTCATAATTACGTAACGCCTTGACTGATTTTTGTGACCTTGGTATCTTTGGATAGGGAAGGACCATACCTATCTATTGGTAGAAAAACAAAGTTCATAGGGGGTTCCGTTCAAAAAATCAGACACGTCTAACCTCTTGGTTAGACGTGTTGCAAAAAAGGGCTTGGGTTAAAAAACATAATATATTATAACAGGAATTTGATGAGATGACAATAATACGTAATTTGCTCTCAAATGTCCTTCATGCTATTGAGTGAAGCAAATAATACTTCAATTTTCCTTCCATTAAGTGTTCATTTCTTCTTAATGGAAATCGTATTTGTATTCGTCATTTCATCTCCAAGAAAATCAATTTAGAATCGAAACTCATTTATATATGTATACGATTTATCTGTTTTACTAATGTGAACCGGATAAAGAAATGTAATGAAAGCGTAGTATCTTTCTGTTTTAAACTTACAAAATATGTCACAAGACTTTTTGATTTCGTTAAATAAATCGTTTTGATCATTTTTTGAATGTTGACGGGAAAATTCCTTAACATTATCTAAAACATGCAAAAGAGACACACAGTATTGTTTTAACGTAGACATAACCCGTTTTAGAGCAATCTTATACGATAGATTGAAATAAATATTTTAAGGCGTAGTTATGCATTTGGGTTAAGGGAGTTGAAAAGCACAATTCTTACTGATTTTCCTGCAAGAGCATTTCTTTCACTTTTTTTCCCGTTTTCCTATTTACTAACCTAAGTCAATTTAGGTTAATTAAACAAAGATTTGCAGATTAAAAAGAGGTAAAATGCGTTTCATTATTTACGACCTTTTAAAATATGTTAATATTCGCATTTTTCAAACAGTACTTATAAACGGTTGCTCATAAAGTTGGAATAAAATATGTTTACCACTTTTTTATGTAAAGGTCAATTTATGATGAAAATATCTGGAAACTTATGTTGCTTTTGGTCAGATTTGATCATCTTGATGGGTGTTAAATGGAACTCCGAATGTGATCAATTTTCCCATGTACTGGTAAGGGGGAAACAACAAAATTGGTCAAAAACGTGATTTTTAGGTAAAACTTTATTTGACCCCGCCATGCTCAAGGTCTTTTCTCTAGTCAAGTAGAGTTGCCATATGGATTTTTGTTTTATCTCTAGTAGAGTGATAAGCAGGTGATTGAATGTGTAGGTCACGCTTGACTGCGCCAAAGAGAATGCTTGGAAGCAAAGCACAAAATGATTCTTCAACGCCTCTCAATTTACAAAAATAGGGTTGTGGTGAACGTGGAATGGTCCCTGGCGGCATATTACATATTCAAAACCATTTAAGATGTCATATATACCGCCGATGTGAAAGTGATCGTACTCCCCGTGAAATGGTAGTCCGCCTTCCATAGACCATAACGTAATGAAGCGTGAAACTGATGCTGCGTGAGAGTTGTTAGCCTATACTTTACTTTACTATACAACCCGGACAATAAGAACGAGGGACTTACATTCCTGCTACACTGGGTACCATTACACGTTCACCACAAAACTATTTTTGTAAATTGAGGGGTGTTGAAGGATCATTACCGCAAAAAATCCCCGTTTCTGTAAGACATTCAAAAGAGGATTAGATTCTATTAGAAGACAAGAATGTTCATCCAAGATTTTGTTTGAAGATTATTGGACTTCAACTTATCACACAAAAAAATTACAAACAACAATAGAAATACCTACTAAAATAATTAAATAGGTGATATTTTACGTTTTGCCTGATTTGTATTTCCACGCGGTCCCAACACACTTTACAGCATCATTTCAGGTTCTGCGACAAATTGTAGCGGTGTTATACCTCGTTATTTCCCGCTATTCGTTACCATGGTGAGTAGATTTACTGCTATTGTTGCAAATTACCGACTCTCCAATATTTTAGTTTAGTAGATATCTAATTTTGCTCATTGTCGACCTACTTTATCAATATGATACTTCCATTTTTTGCAAACTTTTGATCACCTGAAACAATATTATAGTTTTTCCCTGAACTAATGTTGGTCCCTTTCTCTGCTGCTGCTTGGGAACACTGACTAAATAAGCACGATAGTAAAATGTATAGTAAACACATATTAAATTGCGTGTCAACTTGCAAAAGAACGAAATGTATGAGGAAACAGAAACATGAAGCATATATTACGTCTCACTTTATAACGATAGTATAATAGTTAGTATAGAATTAGTTTAGACCTTTATTATGTGGGTCAATCTTTCATACATGTACGGGAGAGATTTTTTTTTGGCTTAATAAGAAGTATTGAACTGTTCGTTAAATTGTAAGAACGAAACAATTACGGGAAAAGAAAAATAAAGCATACAATAGCATTATGTGCGAGCACCTCTCATTTTCAATTTTATTGGTTTCAAACATTAGAAACAGCTGTGAAGTAAATGCATGAATATATGTTGTTGATTTTATTAAAGCCAGCACTTTTGTAAAATTTGAAATACCGTTGAATGCACAAGAACACGGTTTCTTAATTATAACCAACGTATATTATCTCATTGGAGAAAATATGAAGCAGTAAGCATTTTTTTTTTCAAAATAAAATCCACAGTACCTGTCAAGGACTGATTTCAGATCACATTGAAAAGACCAAGGTAATTTTGGTATTGTTTGAAACAACGATTACCAAAGAAAGCAATGGGCTAAATATTATCAAAATGCTACAGATTGCAGAATGTGCCGTGATGCTAAAAATATTTTACCATCATGATCATTTTGATAAATGGTCAAACATATTACTCCATGGCAAAAATTTTACACCATGAAAAATCATTCCGAAAGATCAAGTCAAATCACATCATGTTTTGCATCATCTATCGTCCTCCCCCTTCTACGGAAAACCGTTTGAAAACGAGTGAATACCTGGAGGAAATCGACTCTTTTATCACTGATATGAATATGACTGCCAGCAAGATCATGTTCATGGGAGACTTTAACCTCCACATGAACAAACCAAACAAAAATCAGAAGTCAAAACATTTCAGAAGACTTTATTAACAACAGCTCTTGAGCAACACGTTTCAGAACCAACTCATATTGGCGGGAACATGTTAGACTTAGTCATTACAAGACCTGAAGACAACATTATTGAAAAACTCACTGTTCATCGAGGCCTGCGATCTGATCACTTTTTTGTATATTTCAGGCTTAACTTAGAGAAACCAGAGCCTCAGAGAGTAACATCCAAAAATTAACTACCCATTTTTAAATGCTTATAACTTTAAAACCAGGATTCGCATGGCAACCATAGACATATGCATTGATAGAGGAAACTTGTAGAATTAATTTGGTACCAAACATGATATAATTGCCATTTTTGAAAAGCATTTTCAACGTAAATTGCGTCAAACGTAAAAAGCCTACTTTCATACT
>JXSR01S002782.1:8515-29845 GCA_000969725.1 Ophiothrix spiculata | reverse complement strand
TGTATATGCAGGGTCCCGTGTTAGACCAGCTTCGGCTGAAGCGGGCAACCCTGGGTAAATATGTTGCAAATAAAATAAAATAAATAAGAGAGAAACTGTTAAATATCCAGTGGTACACCATTGTGCTTATCAGCTATCAGACTCATGCCACAAATTTCAAAGATGCGAGAATATACGACCTTTTCAGAAGCGCTCAATAGCTATTTCTTTTTCCAATAAGCGGGTATGACATAACGGCAAATGACTGATTAATTTCCTGAAAGTCTTAACTGTTATTTCCATAGTAATTGAATACACAGTGCAGATTATTTGTTAAATCTCGAAATGAAATTGTATTTATACTTAATTGATTCTATGTGTAGTTATTCTAATAGACTTAAGAGAGTGGCGCATTCAACTATATGTTGACTTAAAGTGTGCAATTCGCGAAACATTAATATAAATCTACACTATTTTTTAAGAGCAAAAGTGCTGCACCACGTGAAGTGAAGCTCAAACTGTGTGAATGAATGGATATGTAGATTTCTTAAAACGATTCATATTTCTATTAATATTTTATGACTTGTTATTTTTATTTATTTAAGTTTATTACCGTTGATATTTAAAGGTACAACACATTACGGAAGTATTAAAAACGAACTTGAAAAGTATTTTAGTATCTTAAACGGAGAAAAGATGGCCTGAATTAGAAAACATTTACAACTTACATCGAAGTGTCTTTCTAAGAAATATGGTAAAAAGGTAAACATTTGATTGCCTGCAGAGCTTTTATTTTTCGATATGTCTCAAACGTCACAACATAATAATAAAGTACAGCTTTTGTATAGCGCTACTAAATCTAGGTGCACACTCAATCTGCACTTAGATTGTAATATACCCCATAACAGATCTGCAATATCGCTCGGGTCGACGATTGAGATTGAGATTAAATATCTTGCCTATAAGGACATAACCCGTTGGCCGTTCGGGCGGCGGGGCTCGAACTTGGCTCAAAACATTGCATGCTTCTGACTTAAACGTATAGCATGTTTATAGTTTTGCTTGTCATTCCAACAGGATATTCATAATTTGACCTTCCAACATTTGACAACAGAATTGAATTTTGCTTTTGACATTTGACCCAGTAGGTCAAACAAGTTGGAGAGTAGTGCAAAGAAGTGCTATTTGTATGATTTCGCTCAAGATTTTGGCTGATATTGAATAGATTTAGTCCCATTTTGTTTTTCATTTTCCAGATTTTCAATATTATCTTTCTCTTTCTTCCTTGGTTGCTTTTCCTTTTACCCCCTCTTTTTTCGGTAGGTTGATAAAAATAAGGGACAGTGTGGGGTACACCCTTTCTGTCATCCTTCTGTTAACTTATTTGTTTTTATACTACACTTCCTCAAACTCAACTAATGTCATTTATTTAATATCAACAAACATAACTATTAAGATAACCTAAATTGTTGTAGAGGCCATTTGTTGATCCTATGTATAAAGTTGAAGAAACTTTAAAGTTTGGACTCAGCTGAAAATATTAAATCACAAAGTTCAGAAATTATGACACTGTTGGATAGATTAAAATGTAACTTTTGTATCAGTATTTTACCTTAGGGAAATCATGATTATCTAATGGAGATGAACACGGAAACCTCGCTATTGTTGAGCACTGTATTCTTCTGGCGATATTGACGCCTAACCTAAATACTGTGTTCGTTCAGAAATTGATTGTATCCATAGCACCAGGCTAAGAAAGGTAAAATAAGGTGAAATATATTTGAGGGGCAAATAGGTTTCAAGTTTGCATCTCTGCCATCTCCATACATTCTGTCCAACAAAGCAAAAACGCAGTATATGCATTCACAAAGTATAGCAGATACTTCTATCAAGCATTCAATTATACTTCAATCCATACTCATGCTAGAAAATTGTATGTCTATACATGTGTTTGATATGGTAGATTATATCTACCATATATAATCTACCATATAAAATGCTTATTTGTCTCATTTATGTAAGATTTCTCCAGAAGAAACACATGCATGCTTTCCAATAACAATACATGGCAAATTAAATTCTGCAAACCAAATATGCTGCAATTTTACAAAATGGCACTCAAGTTTCCTTAAAAAAAGTTTCATTGCAAGAACATGATTGGAAATATAGAATATATCCAATATGTTCGGAGAATCATATATAATAAATAATTGGTTGGGGATTTGAGAGGAAGTTAAAAACAAAAACTAGTGGACGTTACCATTGAAAAATAAAACAGCTAGGAAAGTAAATCTATGAGTATATGAAAACAATTATTGTAGTATGATTCATAATTTGTTTACATATATTTAGCTGAGATAAATGATTGAAAAACCACTGTTTTTAGGAAATATATCCTGAGGGTGATTGCCTCCATAAGTTGTTGGTGTTCATTACAATGTCATTTCTCAAAAGGAAAATTTTACTCATAATATGCTGTAAATGTAACAAGTGTCATTTAAGCAAATTGTAATTTAAAAAAAAAAAAAGAATATATGTTCGTTTAGCTCGTATGAGCCGTAAATACAGCGAACTTCATTTTGCGCTACATGTGATAATACACGCGAATGTTGTATAAGGGCGAAAAAAAGATTTTTTTGTAGATTCATAATATATAATATTTCCTTAAATATATGAAATGTTTCATTGCAAGACAATGAAAAGTAGTATGAAGTATATCTATATCTAAAGATTTGGGGAGGTTTATCAACATAACTTATAGCGCTTACTGGTCTTTAAATGTGTTTATTTCTGTTTCACATTTTACTCGAAAAACCTTTGACGGACAATAACTTGACTTCCTTAAGTCACGAAGCTCTATGAGATGTCATTTGATTCTTATAACATGGTATGTTGGAATGTTTGACAAATGGAACGACAAGAGGCTGCGCTTACAACTGGTTTGAGATGAACAGTCACATAATATTCCTGATTAAGATCATGTATTACGCACAATTCATTTAAACGTGTGTGAAATTGTAGGTACATTTAACAGTGTCACTTCATTATCCTCCCTACCCATTTCAAATCAGTCGTTGTTATGTAGCAGCAATTCACAGGTTAATTGCTTGCTAGCGGCAGGTGTGACTGTTATAATCAACACAATGCGAAACAGGTCATACGTAAAGAACAGCTCACGGGAGAACATTATACAACACGATGTTGTACCGAAAATGAGGTTGTACTTATTCATATGGGTTCATAAAGTGGATTCGTGTAACTAAAGTTGTTCCTTTAGTAACGGCGTGAGTAATGAAAATGAAAAAACTCGATAAAAATGATTATGTATCGTAGCTCATTTGCTGAATACTATTAAAAAGTTACACGCCTCCCTTTTCTCCTTCATAGCCCCACTTTTTAAAACAGCTTGGTAAATGGCCACCTTTTTTGAGCTCTTTTTTGTTTCTTCCTAAAAAATTTGAAATTCCCTATTACCCCTTTTTTAATTGACAGATACTCAACCCCCCCTTTTTATTTAGTCCTATTCACTCCTGTCATTTTTATTTCATGTTAAAACAAAAAATTAACGCTTATTTTCCTAATTTTACGCGCTACGTTAGAATTTTTAACAATTGTGTAAGTTTATGGCAATTTGAACTTGAAAAAGAACTAAGTCTTACGGTGTTAGACAAATGACCCTTCTTTAAACTTGGATGACACCATTCTTATTTATATTGTGTTCTGAATGAATCCCTAGGTTTGTATCAAATCTTCATAATATTTGGTATTTGATTATTGTATTATAAGACTTAAGCTCAATTCATACTCGGCCTCCAAACAAAATTTTTCCTACCAAACATTTTGTCGTGACGTCACCAAATATTTGCCATCGCATTTAAAGTATGAACGGACAGAAAACATTTGGTCCAATGTATATGGCAATTCAATAACATATGCATACTTGCACGACATTTTATGTTGTCTCAACTCGGTGTTCAAGTTGTTTTGTTTGGAGTCAATCGTCATTTTGACGTCACGACCAAATGTTTGGTACGAAAAAATTTGTTTGGAGGCCGAGTATGAATTTAGCTATACTGGTTGTAAATAGTCTGCATTTCAACTTCCGATATTTTGTCATACACATACATTTAAACAATATCGCTAGACATGGTTTCAGCACAATACATTAAGGTCTCACTCTCTTTGTTGCTTATTGACATCGTTAATAAAGTGTTGAACATTTCATCATATAATGCACTAAACAATTAATTATCCATTCACCTTAGGTATTTTCTTGGTAGATAAAAATACTAGAACAATCGCTCTCAATTTCAAATGGAAAGTAAATTCATAGAGCTTTTCATTCCTTTGCAAATGTATTCTGTTGATAGGTAGGTCAGTTGGGTTAAGTGCTAAAAGCTTAAACGGTGTAAAACGTGAAAATTGAAGTAGTAAGTAGGTCGATAGTTGCTAGCATTGTATCGTGATCATTACAACGAATTGAATGAGCTGCTAATTGTTATATGAATTGAATTAAAAGGCTTCAATAATTAAGAAAATATTCTAATGATACATACCGGGGTTCATGGAAAAAATAGTAAACAAAAGTGATTTTTAAGAAGAAATGCTTTTAAGCATAGAGAAAAACGTTCACATACAGCATTAACAAAGACAAAAGAGCTTAAAAACTCGACAAAAATTGAATGGAAACAACGAGAAAATAAATAACAATAAATTGTTGGCATAACTCTTTAAAAATTGCATCGCAATAACGTATACTGCATATTTAAAATCCACAAATATAGACCTATGTTACGGTCAGGAATTGAAATAAAATCAACGAAACCATTTAATATCTCAGTGACTTAAAAATAAGCGAAATGTGGTTTGAATTGAAAAGGCTCACTGGATGCTGCTAATATTTGTACTAATAATGTTATAGACTGTACTATGCATAATTATGATCCAGTACCTTTAAAACAAAAGTTAACAAAGCTGTTAAATAGAAAAAAGTAGACTTGGGTTAGCTATATTGGGTTAGCTATAATGTATTGATAATGTTTTTTCTTCATAATTGTATCATACATTTCTTAAACTTGACCATTTTGTTCAAGGAATTTTAAAGTAAAATGAAATCAAACCACCTCATAAATTTTATAATTAGAGAAAACTAAAATCCAAGAAATAAGAAACATATGTCTATTAACCATATTTTGTCTATAAGTCTATTTTCAAAAACCTTCAATTCACAATGCTTAGAAACCATTGATGATCATTTACTTTTCAAATCTTACATGACAAAAGTATACGAGCGTTGTAGGGTGTATCGTGTCATATTATTGAGTGTTTGCCAAAGGCAGAAATGGATAGTGCATGACTTCAGAAGGTCAATTGATGCTCATATTATCAATTATGTTTGAAAATCTGTTTGGGGGATTTTATTTGAGATTATATCAAAGTAGAGTTCATAGAAAACTTTGAAAAAATAGTAAGCTTGCAAAAAGGAAACAAAAGTGATTTTTTGAGAAGAAATGCTCTTAAGCATAGATAAAAAAACGTTCAAATACAGCATTAACAAAGACAAAAGAACTTGAAAACTCAACAAAAATTGAATGAAAACAACGAAAAAAGAAAGAAAAATAATTTGTTGGCATAACTATTTTAAAATTGCATCGCAATAACGTATATTGCATTTTTGAAATTCACAGATATAGTGTCTTAACCTATGTTACGGTCAGGAATTGAAATAAAATCAATGAAACCAATTTATATCTCAGTGACTTAAAAATTAGCGAAATGTGGTTTGAATTAAAAAGGCTCACTGGATGCTGTTAATATTTGTACTAATAATTGTATAGACTTTACTATGCAAAATTATAATCCAATATCTTTTAAAATTAATATTAACAAAGCTGTTTGATATAAAAAAGTAGACTTATCGGGTTAGCTATAATGGATTGATAATGTTTTTGCATTTTATCATATATTTCTTAATACTAGTATCATTTTGTTCGAGGAATTTTAAAGAAGCTAAACATGAAATCGAACCATCTCGTAAGTTTTAAAATAAGATTTGAAACTTAGATTTAAAATCTCAGTTAACGGTGTGCTTTATCAGTCTATTTTCAAAAACTTTCAATTCACAATGCTTAGAAACCATTGATGATCATTTACTTTTCAAATCTGACATGACAAAAGTATACGAGCGTTGTAGGGTGTATCGTGTCATATTATTAAGTGTTTGCCAAAGACAGCAATGGATAGTGCATGACTTCAGAAGGTCAATTGATGCTCATATTAAGAATTCTGATTGAATTTCTGTTTGGGGGATTTTATTTGAGATTATATCAAAGTAGAGTTCATAGAAAAGATCCAAAGACTTTTGATAATTACTAGTGCTTCCATGCTCTTAACATCTGATAATGTATTATGTTCTCTATCATGCGTTTTTTATTGTTACTTTTGCGATGTCATGATCAAAGAAAGTTAACTTAATTGTTTCAGTCGCCTGTTAAGAACATGTTATTTATCAAATTATCCTCTTAATGCTGCATGATCGACATTACCGTACAACAATATTCGAAATTAGCTTAATTACGTTAATGCTCAAATGAGTAGAGACAATGAAAAAAGTACAATGGAACCATATAAATTATTCAAGTCTATCATTTTTCTTTCGAGTTGTTTGAAATAACAGCTAAAAATCCAGTAGATTCGTAGTACACATCATTTGGTTTAGAGAAAAGCATAATAAAGTACGTTGTATAAGATAATGTGCTTCTTTCGAGTGAAATTTAAACATTTTATGTACCAATTATGCATTATTCTGTTGATACACAATCAAAATCAGG
Source organism: Ophiothrix spiculata (assembly GCA_000969725.1). Lineage (NCBI taxonomy): Eukaryota > Metazoa > Echinodermata > Ophiuroidea > Amphilepidida > Ophiotrichidae > Ophiothrix > Ophiothrix spiculata. The sequence continues at coordinate 23,036 of JXSR01S002782.1, read as the reverse complement.
ACTTTAGTAATGACATCATTTACTCGAGAATAATATAAGCAAGCTTTGTTATACCAAAAAATAATTATATTAAAAATAAGTTTTACCTTGTATAATTACCATATTTTTATATTTTGAATGAAAAATAATAGAACACCCATAAAAGGGTTTTTACAGAATACTCCCTGTGCACTTAGTGCACTTGGGATATCGTTAACAATTTAAATTATCAATTTCATAATATAACAAAGTCATACAAATGATTTAAAACCAGTCATTCAACAATGGAAGTGATAACAAAGACGATCATGTACTTTTCACTTCGGTTGTAGGAGGACTTTTTTTTTTGGGGGGGGGGGGGGTTCGAGTTTTTTCGTATAGGGTTCTGAAAAGAACCTTTGTTGGTTCTTATTAGCCTTGATTCAAGGCTATTTTGGCAATTTCTTTCATTCTTATTGAATATTATACACAAGTCTCAGACATCAACCCTCAAATATCTAGTTGAACCCAATTGGCAACCAACATAGGCCTACTTATATTTTACCCCTATCTGGTCTATTTATATCACAAATCACAGATGTGGTCTTATATCATGATTCTCCCTATGAAATTGGACTTAGGGATTTGCCAGTCAGAATTAGGGAATGACCATTCATATGGTTTAATCACAAATGCAACAGCATTATGTTTATAGCATGGTTTATTGAGGGTTATGTATGAATAATGTACAAGCTGAGAATATCAAGCTTTGGACGTGTAGATTTTTGTTTATTTGGGTTGATTTGAAAACAACTACTAGTATTATTAGTAGAAAAAGAAGCTCATCAGACAATTACGAAGAAAGGGACAGGATAAGTGAAATTTGCAGATCATAGACTTGCAGCTAGTCTAGTTCTTATTAGTAGGCCATCAAAAGCTATTTTATTTTCTGTCTTCACTTAATCTGCAAATGTAGGGAAGAGAAGATTATATTAGTCCTCTAAAATATTTTTTACACGTATTAAAGTATTTTCATATTATTTCGTTATGTTCTTACTTGCCTAAAAATGATTTGAAACCATTCATTCAACAACTGAAGTGATAACAAAGACGATCATGTACTTTTAACTTCGGTTGTAGCAGGACTGTTTGTGGGGGGTTCGAAATTGTTCGTAAAAGGTTCTTAGTAGATTTTCTGTGTTCAAATAATCTGCAAATGTAGGGAAGAGAAGACAAATTTAGCCCTCTAAAATATTTACACGTATTAAAATATTTTCATATTATTTCGTAATGTTCTTTTTTTGCCTAAAAACATGTTGTATTTTTCTGTTTTACCAAGAAAATTAGAGGGTTCACTATCATCATAACATAAACCTTACCTAACGGTGACAAGATAGGTAGAGAGCGCATTTTGTCCTATACTTTTCACACTATGTGCTAAATAAAAACAAATGGCATTCAAGTTAATAGTAATCCATAAATTAAAGTTAATACTCCTGAGTAAGATATTGTCTTATGTAACTTGCAGGCACTTCATAACCGTATCCATTTCAAATCAACCTTTCTGATGGTGTAACAATTTACAGGTTAACTGTTCGCCACCAGCAGCTGTGCTTAAGTCATTTAACACAGTGAAAAACAGGTCATACGGAAAAAATGGTTGGTGAGAGGACATTATGTTATACATATATTTAAACAGTAACAGACCATTTGTTTTTCTGAAGGAATAAAAATGAACATTTATTAACGTCTTTTGAACATTTATTCATCGAAGATGCATCAGTAGATACAGTGATAGTCTTGTCTAATTTTTAAAAGAAAACATTAAAATAAATCAATCAGTATATTTCATTTTATAAATAATTAAAGTCACATATAAAGATATGATTTCGACAAACCAATATTGTGTACTATGGACATCTAGTAATATCTATTAAACAAATATGATCACAGCTGCAAGGGTAAATAAGAGTTCAGTATACTGTTCCAGCTAATTGGCTGAATAGTTTGTTTATTTCAATGTTTGACTGCATACATATGTTAGAATATCACATTTAGCGTTCACAAGGAAAAGCGTCTCTAGTTCTACTACCGATTGAAAATGACAAGTTCTATCCTCTAAATAGTTTGTCAAATGTAAAGAGAGGGAATCGTCTGAATCAATGTATTTTAAATCTTCATATCTGTTTTGCGCAACCGAAATAGATCGTCATCAAGCATAACTTTCTTTTTCAGCAATTTAAAAAAAGGTGCTCTCAAAACTGCTATCAATATTTTCAATCCTGAAATTGCAGACCAATAGACAAGTTTCGTAAAATCCCATAATGCATGTTGAAACTACCGTAAACGCTCAGTGGACCATATTATTACCTTCTGCGCAAATGACGTCATTTGCACAACGTAGTTATATGGTTGTTCGCGCAGAAATGCCCGTATTTGCGGTACTTTCAAGATGCATTATTGGACATACGAAACTGGTCTATTAAGTCGTATAAGAATCATCAAGCGAAATCATAATTAGTATCATTGGACGCGGCTCGGGCACCAGACGTCGACATGTCCTTCTTTTGTAGCTGAACGACATGGCTTCTTAAGTGATTCTTAAATAAGCATTTGATAATAAAGTGCTTTAATTTAACATCAAACATAATCTTTTCGTCTTAGGCATTTACTTGTAGAATCATTTCTGTTAATAATAGTAAGCAATCGTCCTAACTCAATAGAAAGCAATTCCATGAGGCTTTTACTTCCGACTGCAAATGTGTCCTGTTGAAAGGTAGGTCGGTAGGGTTAAGTGCTAAAAGCTTATATTTTATAATTTAGAGAATTGAAATAGTAAGTAGGGTGATGTTTGTTAGTATTATATTGTGAGTATAACAAAGGGTTGTAAGAGTATCAAATTAATTCATGAACTGAATCAAAGGACTGCTTTGATCAAACAAAATATGTGGACTGTTCTGGCAAAATGAGAGGAAAGTCGCTAAACTACATTTAGAATAAATTGCACCTAAAGTAAATATACGGTGAAAAAGTCTAATTTTGTTTTTTGAAATAAAACGCCTTCGTGCATAAGTATTTGTCCATATATAAAGTTTTGAAGGTCAGGAAATTCAATTTTTTATGGTTAATTGATTGCAAGTGGCTTTTTATACACTGTAGTAATTAGTATCTTTGAAAACAACTGCAGCAATTTTTATTACAATATATTCAATGGACTGCTTTGGATTTCGATCTCTAAATGAAAAATTGAGTAAGAAAGTGTGAAATTATTGTATATCATTCAAAAGCTGACATTATAGAGAATTAAAATATGTCATAAATTACATTTTGAAATTTGCGACTTTACTCTCATTTTGCCAGAGCACCCCTCATATTCTAATCACGTGAGGATAAGGATATGTATTACTCTAGTCAAAATACTGGATGAAAAAGATTAACATTTGTTAAAAGAAAAGTAGTTAGATTATAACCATAAGAATGGAATGGAAATAATATGACGAAAGAAAAAAAATTATTATAAATACACTAATTCATTTAATGCTGGAGTCACACAAGAATACTTCAAGATGATATTTAGAATCGAATAAAATATGACCTGATAAAATTTATGTGATTGTAATTTTTGCATTCTTAAGTTAAAGTAGAAAAAATCTTAAGGTTACCGAATCGTTATTTAGCTATGCGGTATTTACTCGCTCAATACAATTACCAATACATAATTTCTTGGCATTTTTAATAGACGGATCAAAATAAGTTTATTTTGTGGCATTTCTCATATTTGAAAAACGGTATGCCGCGTAGGTTGTCGACCGTCTCAATAGGGCCAGTTTGGAGAGACAGTGTATGTTGTTTTTATTTAAATAGATTAGACAATAAAATCAGTTTGGGAAAGGTCGTTATTCACTTACTCTTAACTTGTTATCGATTTTTGGAGCATATTTTGAAAATCGGAGAACAGTTTAAAGCATTTTCATATTGAAATTTAGAAATACAATTTTGACTTCTAACTGCCATTTTTTCTGTTGAAAATTAAGAGTAAATGAATTCATTTACGTAAATAAATTACCTTTCATGCACTGAAATACGTGTGAAGGAAAAAACAACAACATATTTTTTGTCACTGGCTCTCTCTGTAAATGTGTCATATTGACAAACTAAGCTTTGTAAGTTGTTGTTGTTGTTGATTTTTTTATTGCTTGTACAGGTTTCAGTTTTACATGTTGTATTAAGCAGTTTTACATCTATACAGTCAAGCAATGCGACTTTGGTGCAGCATGTAACGAAAATTGTTAACATTTTGCATATTGAGGATTAGGAATACTAACAATACATTGAAACCAATTTTAATGAGACAAAATTGTCTTTTTTCGTTTCGTATGTACTTGTTTAGGTTAAATTACGTTGGAAACAATTCAAATGCCAAGAATATAAATATGTTACACATGGAAGTAAAGGTTGAAATATGATGAATTTGATTAAGAAATTTCATTAAATTTCACGCTGATAATATTGGTATTCCCTCGATTGTTTCTGACTGATTGCTTTTTGTAACAACCATTTCACAGGCAATGTTGGAAAAGATGCATAATGAGCGATGCAGGATTGAAGGTTTGAAATGTCATGTGAATTTTCTTAAGGGGGTTTGTTTCATTTTTATATCGCATAATACATCGTTTGCAAACTACGAATATCATCATTGCAAAAATGCAATATAGTTACATAGACGTTTATCGACATGATTAGAGTATATCTACCAATTTTCATTTGTGCCTCGAAAAAAATTATCGGTTACTCTATACTCTGTAAACAATGGTAAAGTTAAATATATTGACATGAAACTTATTATGATTTCTGATTTTAGAAAATTTAAAATTAAACCTATGATCTCGGTCTCGTCGTTTTGTCTTTATTCATTTTGATATAAACCGCAAGACAAATATAAGATAAACATTTATTTGATTTGAACATATCTTTTTATGTAAGGAGCTTAAACACTTCTTCAAAACCTCCCCAACCTATAGTATTTCAATAGGGACGCCTACAATATATATATTTAAATCAGATTTTACAAGTTCTGTATTATTTCCCTCATAAATGCAAACAAACTTGCAAGTAAAATAATTGTATATAAGGATTTTGATTGTGCAATTTATAGAGATTAGTAGGCGTGGTTCTGTTTTTGATTATTAAACGGATGAAGTCTATTTTTGCAAAACAAGGTGTTTAAATAAAACAACTATATACCACAGGACCTATTTTAGGATCTTGTTGCTATTATCCAAGACGTATTTATTTGAAGAAAAAAAAAACTTCAAGCTTCAATTTCAATATACATCACAACGTGTTTGTTTCACATTGTCAAATCAGCGACTCCTTCACATTTGAATTGTAACTGTCACTGTAACTGTGTTATGAAAATATGCATCCGAGCAATTTTCATATGATACCATTCATCCCAGACCAGCCATAAAAACAGCCTCTTAATTTTTTAAAAATTTGCAAAGACTATGTTATAAGGATTTTAATGATACCGCAATGATGTTTACTCGACTTCCAGAAGTCACTTCATGGGCCGTCAAAGGTAGTTAGGGAGTAAAATGTATAACTTAGATAAACCTTCAAACATCAATCAACCCAATGTTCTTAAAATGAAACTTTGCTAGTGTTTTGAAGTAAGCACAAGGATTGTGAATCTGTCAAAAAATCAATTTAGGCAAATTGCGACCTTGGTATGTATTTTCAAAAGTAGTCTACCTGCATTTACGGCTCGCTTAAGATGGACGGTCACATTATGATATTGTACTTGTTAATGTCATTGACTTCAATTATTCATATATTCGATATCTTGTTTTCATAAAACCCATAATTGAATTTAATCAGATCACACAGATTGTCACTAATAAAACAAAATAGAAAAATATCAAATTAATAGAAACAACTTGATTTAGATGCATATCGCCCTTTCTTCAAATATGCATTGTTATTATTCGCATTTATTACAATACCAACTACATGGAAGATAAAGAGTGATAATGGTTTCATATTTAAGATGGAATATGCAATTAATAGAGTATATAGAATAACTTACATCTTTTATTCTTTATTTGAGTTTATTTTACATATCGTTTCGGGATATATATGCATTATGCAATGGATTTAAAAAGTCATTTTGTATAACGACAAATGCCGCCCGAAAGTGTGTGCACATAATTAAAAACTTAAACCGTCATCTAACCAAAGTAAGGTTTTCCCCGCAGCATAAAAACGCTAGAGCAACCGACCCCAATCATTTGGGTAATCCTTTGCCGTCATTATGATGACAAAATAGGGGGTACCATCTAAGGTGAGGTTAGGGTAGGTCGTCAAAGTTGGGCTTAGGGGGGGGGTTCAATCCGGTGACATTTTCGACAATTTTTAAATCATCATTTCAAAAAATATATATATGCATGCTACGAGGCTGAAACTTGCAGGGCATGTTAGAATTTATCATTTATATTCTTTATTTGAAAAACACCCGATGAAATTATGTTATTTAGAAGAAAAAAATGGTGGTCATTTTGCCAAAATTACGTTTTTTTGATCTGAAAGACCTTTATGGCGTCATAATTACGTAATGTCTTGACCGATTTTTGTGATCTTGGTATCGTTGTATAGGGGTGGACCGTTGATTTTAAATTTTAGTTCATATGGGGTTCTCATGTTAACGATGTAACGATTACCGTAAATGTGGCTGATTTCATGGGCCAAATACAAAAACACTGACAAATCTCATTGAATGTATATTAACACTTATTCATAACCTCATTATCACCGTGCAACAGGATAGAATTTTCAAACAAATGCGCAGACATGTATTTAAACTCTATTTTTTATGCGCAATCGAAAGTGGTTAATATGCATTTCACACCATATTTTTTCAATGCAATGAGTGCGTTTTTGCTTTGATTCTATAGAAAAAAAATATAGATTCTGTCAAAAATTATGAAAGTCAGATAATCGCATAAGGCTAAATAAAGGTTTTGTGATGTGCGCAAATACTTTCCGGTGGCAGTGCACTTCACCAACAAGGGGCGTAGGGGAGTTATTGCAACATTTTTCATAGTGAATTCTCCAGACCTTATATGTGGTATCAATAGATAGGTATTAGGCTACTTGTTTAATTGATATCAAAGTCATGGTCCTCCATCTATGACATCATGATTTTACCGAAATCCGAAACAAGCTTTCAACGAACATTTTGCAAATCACGGAATTACACCCTGACCTCGATACTGAAATTATGTGCTAAAGAGGTACACCAATTTGATAAGTGCTAAATCTAAGGACTTTTAGCGGTGATATTAGTACATGAACTTATCTGATATTTCTTTGACTAAAGCACAAGTTGCTTTAGTAGTGATTTCAACATAAGCTAATAAAACTGATATAATTATTATCATATAAAGATAATACTATGTGAGATCTAATTATATTATATAATATTTTACACATGAGTCATATGATTGTATATAATTGCTCGATTAAAGTGTTCGATTAAAAAGGTGAACTTTGTCTCCATGATAAAACAAAATTACAGATAGATTTCATATTCACCTGTTTATAAGCCGGTTGACCCATTGTAAAGATGATATTTTTTGAAAAAATAGTTAAATAGATGTATATCTGATTTGACAATCATGTTTTATATATATGAAGGTCTTACAGACCTTTAACTTGTGCATCCTCCTAGCGAAAATATTTGGGTTAAAATCCCGAAAAAGTTACTTTATGCCCAAATATGGAGATTGTATGACCATATTTGGGCATAAAAGGGCATAATACCCATATATGGTAACTTTGTTATTAAACATGACCTGATGTTGAAATTTGGTATTTATAAAGTACATCATAGCCTAATTGAGTATTGAAAAAAAAAAATTGCAAAATTTGGAAGATGGGTGGTTCCGAAGTTGAAATTTGATGAGTTTTCTTGCAAAACGGCTTACATCCATTTTCAGCAAAACAATCAATAGTCAATTAATAAGAAACTATTTGATGAATTTTCTAAATTACACCTCATTTGTAAAGACTTAAAAAGGAAATAGGGTGTCTCAGTTTTACTTTAGTAGTTGACAGTTATACTGGAATTGTCCACTTCAAATTTAGTAAACAAATAAATGAAAAATTAGATCCGAACTTATTATTTTAAATTAATGTTCTTTGATCAAATATCAACGATCTGGCAATCTTTCTGTCAATACACTCTTACCTTTCAAATTTCTTGTAATAAAAATGAACATTTTACTTGGTCTGTTAAGTGTATCGTGCCGTAGATTGATTGCATGCCTAAGGCTGCAATAGATAGTGCATGAATTCAAAAAGGTCATTTCTTGCTCATAAATCTTGATTGAATTTCTTCTCCAGGCGAAGTTGTTTGAGTTCGTTTTTAAAGGTTCAAATAAAGTATGATGTAAGCAGTCCTTACTGTCTGTCAATGCTATCAATTGTGAATCACAAGCACGTTTTAACTCGTCACAGTACATCTTCTACCTAAATGCATTGTGTGCTATTTATTTTATTTTTTATCACATAGTGCAGTATAATAATTGTTTTTGATCACTTAATTTATTCGTTGTTGTAATTTTGTATTTTATGTTAGAATCAAGTGTGTTTCATATATAGGGTGCAACTATTTTGGATTTTTTTCACATACGCCACCAAACGTCACATGGCTCCTGATTATGAACTTTTAAACTAGACAAATACTTAACTTTCAATGTTTGATTTAGTTGACGCATCACTAGACCTTTTAATACCAAACAAAACATGATGACACCTAATGCATTTTGAATGACGTCAACAAATGAAATATGCGCATCAAACTTCACATTTCCTATCTGTAGGTGAAAACATTTATTCAATTATGAAAAAATACATTTCTCATCATATCGGATCATCCTACCTTAAATGTTTTTGTTTTTTACACCAGTCATATTTGGAGTATTTTTGAAAAGCTGAGTATTGACCGTTCTTATATTTGAGTGTTTGTCAAACGCAGCAACTTGAATCCTCTAAGGAACATGGTCAGCTTATGCTAAATGGCATGAAGTCACATGAATAATTGAGAGGCCGGTCTTCTATTCGAGTTGTTTGAAATAACAACAACTACCCAGGGGATTGGTGAGTACATGTCACTGGTATTAAGTAAGACGTGTTTATATGAAACCAGGTAAATAATTGAAGGGGAAGCGCATTATTTATCATCAAAGATTATTCAATATGTCCGCGTAGTGATAAATAATTCTTCTCGCCTGTAAGATTTAAAGTTATTGTATTCAAAAAATCATATTTATAACATTCTGTTGGAAATTGATCCCGGATAAATCCGATAGAATATGTGCATTAAGGGTAAAAATGTGCAGTAAATCAAAATATTTTTGATCAGGAAAACAGAAACAGTTTCTACTGCATTTGTGCATACTCGAACCATGTTTTCTGGTACGGATTAGTCATGCAATACGGAACACAGGAACAACCACTTAGCCATCCAAGCAGAATTGGGATCGTGAAGTGAAACATAAAGCATAAATTTTCTTATCTTCACATAAAAAATAACAATTTTGCTTTGAACGAATGCTCATTTTAAACGTACATTTTACAAATGTTAATATTACACGTGTACAAATGAATGTATATATTAAAAACAGGCAATACAGAGCTCAAAGGGGGAGATCTCAGTCGTAATGCTCACCCGGTTTTTGTAGGCAAAACAGCGCGAGCGTGTTACATTATCTTTCATAATCAACACCATACATTTATACAATGCTTTTTTGTAATTTAATAAGACGTATAAACCCTACAGAATTTGAGAGAAAAATCAGATTGTCCAGATATTATGAAATTATAAGATTTCGGCAAAGAGGGCATCAACTTTTTCTGAGTAGGCTGTCGACACCATTTGAACTTCTTGATAAGGACGTGAAATCAATTCCGTGTATAAACTAGAGACTCTATTCTTTACGTCAAAAAAATTATATTCTGACATGTGTTAGTAGGCACAACTTTGCAGTAATCACAACGTTACGTCATTTCGGAATGTGACCTTAAATTGAATTGACACCTTTATGCTGGAGGAAACCAAAGGACTTTGAGAGATCCTGCAAGAACCAGTATGAATTAACAAATAAATGGTCACGTCTTGGAACAAACTCTATATATAGTCCTCGTCATACACAACACACAATTAAATGTATTGCAAATGCTACCCATTGAAAAAAGTATAAAAATACTTCTATGTTACCGTCCATCTCAAACGGGCCGTAAATGCAACAAACTTCATTTTTCGCTACAGATGAAAATCCATGTCAAGGTTGTAATTTGCCGACTTTGTTTTTTGACAGATTCACAGTTTTTGTGCTCACTTCGAAACAAAACTAACGTTTTGCAAGAAATAATCAAAAATATAAAATATATTCGTATGAGGACAATCAAAAGAAAATATAAGGCTTACTGATCTTTAACGCGTTTATCTCAGTTATACATTTTTCTTTTTGACAACCTTTGACGGACCATAACTTCTGGAAATCGAGTGAAGCTCATTGAGGTGTTATTTGAATCCTTATAGCATGATCTTTATAATTATTTGTAAAAGTGAAAATGAAAAGAGGCTGCATTTACGACTGATTTGGGATGAAAAGCCACATATAAATATGCACATATGTGATGACTCACACCGAGAAGGGGGGACTTTGGTTCCGACATCATAATTGAGTATTTGGCATCATGTGAAAGTCTAGAGTTTCACAAGTAATTTGGTAAGAGTGGTAACGGTTCTTTATTGAACTAACATGTTTGTTAATCATGCAGTTTATTCTAATTTAAAAAGTAAAATCTATATAATTACGCAAGTGTTTGCCAAGTCCAGTGTTTTGATAGATAAATGATTGTTTTTATCATTATTCGGTAAAAGTGCTTGAAACAATTTTCCTCAGTCGTTCTTGCAGGGTGCAAAAAATGTTTTTAATCCAGCAGCTGATTGCATGACCACTCAAAACATTTATCTTTCAATAGACCCAGTTTCTGTCCGGAATAAGTGCTTGTTATCTCTCACAGGTTATGCAATCTAATTAGATTCGGAATGGAGATACATTGATCCGAGAAATGCTTAACTTTTTCTTGTTTGATGTGATTTTATTTAAATTTAATTCAAAGTTGGTTTATTCTAGGATGTTCACGGTATGTAACGGCACAATACATACTTTTTAAATAAAAGAAGGGAAAATAAAATAAATCGAATGGACGGATGTTGATTAAAAATAAAATAATGTCATATTATTTCATTTTATCTTATTATATTCAACTCTTTAAACGTGTAAGCTTTGATATTTAAAGCGTAACACTCTGAAATAATACAATTTTAGCTGAAGAACATGCCATTCATATATTATTCTATCAGTTGAGACCGTATGTTCGATTTCTGAAAGACAAATAAACAGATAAAGACAATAATACAAATTTTACAAACCCAGCTGAAAGGCATACAGTAGGAAAAAATAACTACAGAATAAATATGAAGGGGTAGGCGCAATATAGTGCTAACCCTCATTCTGCACAAGTTACTGGTTTTGATTTGAATGATTTTTTGACTACAAAGATTAAAATAGTTTTTGAAAACTTACATGGGTGAATGGAAATATGTTGACCAAAATTGAAGTCCCACGTGATTTCAATAAAGCAAGCTAGTCACTTGAAAAGTGAGGGTTAGCACTATATTTCCCCTTGTTCTCGCACATTACAATGTATAACTTTCTACAAACACTAGACGCCAAAGTTTTTTCTTTTTTTAAAATGCCAGATCCAAGAGTACTTGATGCCAGGATTAAAAATTAGTGGATTCAGAAAATTCAGAGTGTTTCTAAATGATCTATGGCGCTGAATATGAATTCAGGGGCAATATTATAGTGCTAAACCACAGTGTCTGCTGTTTAAGCCACCCTTCGACTTTTGGACGGCTAACTCTTAGCCATACAGTGATTTTGCTGAAAATAGTATACAATATGGTGATAATTAAACTGAACTAGAGGTGTTTTTCTCAAAATTCATTGAAAAGTGATGTAATAACTTGTTTTAAATGTATCTTGTTCAAAACCAGAACAAAGGTGGTCGAAAAATAGGTGTGGGTTAGCACTATATTACGCCTACCCCTTCATATATGTTTTACTTCTATCATTAATAATACAATTTATCATAACGATTCATATCTCGTCTATATCAAATGTCACACGTCTGATCAAATATCACTTGTCAGCTCATAAATGACAGGAGTGCTTTTGATATCTCAAGTCGATCACTCACTTTCTGCATAATACAGTCAGAATATCTATCAAAGCGTAATATTACATACATGTATGGAACTATTGTGATATCATAGGTTCTTGCATACTTTTATTCTTTTTACGAAAATGGATACATCTTCACCATTCATTAACACGCACATTTAAAAACGGCAGATATTTAAGAATTGTTTCAGTTTATTGACTTTTTTTAGCATAAATAATCATTGTACATTTGAAATCGTCAAAACAATCTGATCAAGGTCCCCTTTTAACTGTTATAATCACTGAGGTTTTAAGATTCAGAAATACATGAAATGCGAAATTGATTTTTACATAAAATTTGTGTAAAATCAGAGTGGTTAATAATTAAGTGCATTTCATAAACAATCTGCTTTTATCTAAATCACTTCATTAATGTATGCACATCCCTTACAGTCTATGTTTTGGGATATACCTTGGGAAACACTTCCAATCTATATTTTGCAATAATATTGTAAAAATCGCATTGGTAAATCACTTTTATGCGCATCGTGCACTTGATGTACCATATGTTTTCATCAACAGCAGGTTATTTATTTTGACTTAACTCTCCCCAATGTCAGATCTTGTGAGACACTTTCAGATTGATATTTGCAGTATAATTGTGAAAAATAGATTGGTAAACGGCGTTACATGGCATCATGCACTCAATGCACATTGCATTAACATCAACAGCACGTTATTAATTTAACAATGTGTTGCATTTGTGTTGATACAGCTTGTGTAACACCTCCAATACTAATATCTGTAATAAAACTGGGAAAATCATGTTGCTAAAGTGGTTTTAATGCGTCATACACTTGGTGTAACGCATGTTTTCATCAACAGCACGTTATAAATTAATGTGCAACCCGTATGCGTGGGGACATCGATATTATTCATCGGTGGACTTATCCTGACAATATAACACAATCCTAGGTTGCCCCTAGCGTTGTTGCACGAAATTTAAATTTTGGGCATATATATTGCCTATGTACTATGGCCTACATTACTTTGGAGAAATTATTGAATTAATCAGTAAACCTATTTAAAAAGGAAAATAGACAGAAGAAATTGGTTTATTACAACACGCAAACTAATCGGCAATGTGGTTCTGATATCTGCACCAGTCGCAACAGGCTATTTCTCCACTAATCTTACCCATATTGATAATTCCTCTTATCGCATGCATTTTGTTTTGTGCCTGTGTACTATATCTATGGTTTTAAAGCATCAGATTGAATTTGTTCCAGCCAGATGCCCTAAATGCGACGTTACCGTCTAGTTCAGATAACGGCAAGCTGTTGCATTGTAGATAATGGAAAACATAGCATTAACATTTATCATTGTTAACGGTGACGATGATGACTATGGCGATAACGATGACTTGGACGATGTCGACGACAACGACGACGATGATGATCGATTGCAAAGATTTTCTATAGGCTCAACTAGGTTAAACAGTAAATTTTGACAAGCTCCAAGGCATGAGTTAACAAAGCGGGTCAGGTTTTCAAGGCTATACTAAACCCCGATAGCACAGTAACGTTTTCATTTCTAAAAGAAAAAAAATGCGACCTGAGTAGAAACATTTTGGTCTATATTTCATAAAAAGTGCCATTCCATTATAGATTATTAAATTAAAACAATTACGGGTCTTCTGGTGCTCCAAATGTTATGTTTTACTTTAAAGAAAGTTCGTAAAGCAGTTCTAAAAAGTTTGTTGATCTGCATAATGAAATTTAGAACCATTTATTTATTTTGATTAATAATTAGAAAATTTTATTTCGTTCAGATTCGATCAAAGATAATTAATAATCTAATTTGGGTAGCACAATCGTATCCACTCAACATCTCAAAATCAGCGTGTTTTTTTTTACATAGCACAATTCATTTTCACATTAACAAATGGAATGTCACAATTGCTATTTGGTTCAACCGTGTACATGTATCATACAAATCATGTATCATACACAATATAACCTCAGTGGAGGAATATATTGCTCTAGATTTTATAACATTAATAATGTACGCGTCATTCCATTACAGATTGTCACACTCTACTATTGCGGTTCTTCTTTGAACTTATGTTTGATTCATGATTTACTAAATACTATATCAAAAAGTAAATTACATGTATATATCATCAAGACATTATTAACTAAACTAATTGCGTTGATAGATGTAGGAATATATATATTTATATCTTTTTCATTTACTACTTAACCAGG
>JXSR01S002781.1:123857-137485 GCA_000969725.1 Ophiothrix spiculata | reverse complement strand
TATATCAAACGGGAGGTGCACTTCAAATTACTCATAATAATGTATGTTCTATTCATGCTAATGGTTGAAGAAAAATCTGTGTTTTTGTATTGTTACAATGCGTACCCACTTAAATATTGAAATTATTACAGGTCAAGATCCGTCTTATGTTAATTTAATGGTGCGTTTACATTGTGACGACTTGTTTCGATGTAGGGTAACGTATTTGCAACTGAAATGTTGTAACTGAAAGCGACTTATAGTAACGATAGGGTGCCAGCTATGTAGGGTGCGTAGCTAGCAGCGTGTATGAGCGTTAACTGCCACTCTAATGATGACGGGCGTAAAATTCAAAACTGCAATGTGCAGGTCTACGTTGCTTTTCGTTACCCCCAATACGTCACAGTGTAAACGCACCTTAAGCTATGATTAGCATGATAGTCATCAAATGTGTTAGCCTTCAAATGTTCTGTTCTCTAATTGGCTGATTGGTATTCATTATTTGTCATATTGCTCGCTGGTGTTTGTAATGCACAATAAACGAGGTCATTCGTACCGGTTATAATTGTTTTAATGCTCTCTAGCTTAAAGTAAGGCAGTTCATTGCTGGAGTTAAAACGAAAATTGTCTACTTCTATTCTGCTATACCTATTGAAAAAAAATTGCTATCTCACTTTATATTCCTGCCTATCTCTGAACATGTTATAATATAAGTGCCTATCTTAATGTATGAAATTTAGAAGTTATTTTTGGTGGTTACGTAATTCTTCTACAGACATGAAAAACAACAATTATTTTTGCTTTGTATCATCAACTTATTATACAGGATATGCTCAAAAAAGGCAACGAACTACATGTACAAAAGTTAGACTGTTACCTTTTTTTAAATTTTCTCAATTTTATCTAAATGTTAGATAGGCAATAATTCTATTAGTGTAACGATATACAAAACAATGGTAATGACTTTAGGGCTTGTACACACGAGTGGAGATTCCATACTGTAGACTACACTTTGGGATTTACAAAAAAGTACCGGCTTCAAGATTTAAAAAAAGAACTTTAAAGATCATCAAAAAGAATAAGTTATAAACAGATTTTTGCCTCTAGAAACGAAAGATAACCGCTATTCTTGCTTTACCGAAAGTAATTTGTCACATTAAGTTCAATATAACAGGACCTCAATTAGCGTGATCCTTATCGAATTTGAAGATCGTTGCCTGATATATCATAACAACTGTATTCATCATAACAACTCTTTAAATACCCGTGTGTGCGATTTCTTGATATACGGTAAATCACAAACAATCCGTCTATTTTAAGTATACCCTATAGTATATAGGGTATTGCATTTTTCATTTTTATCTTAATATTTCAAACCGGAAATTGTATTTATCTGATAAAAAGATAAATTGTTTCCAGGAGAAAACCATTTCCATCGATTTTGATAATAAGTAAGTGAATTACTATTCTGGAATTTGCTATGTTGATACACGACAGAAGATGGTGTTATAAATAAACCCTAGCTGTATTAGATAAGCTCATTTAGAAACTATGTTTCATACGTACTTATTTTGAATCCGAAACTCTCAGATACGTTTGCTTTTTATTTTCAATCAAAGATATATTTAAAAAATAATCAGATGAAGAATAAATAAATAAATAAGAGTGCCCATGCAAATAAGTGTGTTCAGTAAATTCTAGGTAGCCTAGATTCCACTTAGAATTAAAAACTTAGGAAAATTCTTTAAATAAAGCTATTAATGTACGTGTAGTAAAAGTAACCTAAATGAGTTGCTTTACACTCTTAGAAGGCCGGGATCAAATATACGAGTAGTTTTCGGGATCATTTTATTTTGATCCTTTAAGGATCACTTTTGATCCTTTTGCGGATCAATATATACAAATGGATCAAATTCACAAGGATCATTTTTGATCCTTTTTTAGGATCATTTTATCTTTATCCTTTTTGATTACAATATCAAAGTTTTGATCCGTATTTCTGGTTTACTTTGATACGGAAAGGATGAGCTCATATTTGATACCGCGTTTGGATCCAACGTATCTTTTGTTTCATATTTGAGTACAACCCAATATCCGCTACACAGCGGGGAATGTATACAATGGTGTAACAAATATAAATACGTTGATATCATCACACAGTCCGGCGTGGTCGAGTGGTTAGAGTGTAGGTCTTGTAATTACCAGCAGGTATGAGTGCGGCGTGGGTTCAAACCCTGCTAGCGTCACTTCAGTGTGATGTTTTTTGCAGGTCTTTTTTATAAGAAATATTTGATCCTTTTTCGGATCAAAATTTTTGATCCTTTTTTTGGGATCACTTTGATCCTTAAAGGATAAGCTCAGATTTGATACCTAAAAAGGATCAAAATTGATCCTTTTTGTCTCATATTTGATACTTTCTTTCTAAGAGTGTACATTTACGACTAACATTCGTCATCCTCTGTCATGAATTGGTTTAAAGCACCCACAAAGCATGTAAGGGTCTAGTATATATAGATGTCAAAGACTTGATTTTTGTTAAATCACCAATAACCAAATTGATAACGAGCGCCGGAATGCGAGCTGAGCTAGGTCGTAGGCGAAATGCGAGCGAAACGAGACATTCGCCGGAGGTCCTATATCTTGTGGTGGTTCCTTTGTGTTTGTATTATTGTACAAACATATGGGCAATTATGGATCCAACATTATAGTTTGGAATATCAAAAGAGTTAATGGTTTTTGTTAGTTTATAGGGTGTATTTTGCAGATAAACACAGAACCGTGTATGTAACCGGTGTAATTTTAATAAAAGTAAATTCAACAGACAATTCAACACACGCACTCTTAGTAAAGATAATTGATATTGACTAGGAAACACCTTTAAGACAATAAACCACAGTCAAGTGTCATTATTCGTCACAAGCGGCATTTGATGAGATGCTTTCTGTAATCAGCCACTTATTGCTGCCTGACCTTGGATACAATTGCAATAAACAGGTATTATTAGTGTATTATTAGTCTTTTTTATTATTTTTAATGCAGTTGTCCTGTTTTAGCGTTTTAAAACGGAAACTCTTGGACATGTCTGTCTATTTAAAAAATAATCAGACGCAAATAAGTGTGCTCATGCAAACAAGTGTGTTCATTAAAATCGCGGTAGCTTAACATTTACTTAAAATTAAAAACTTATGGAAATGCTCTAAATAAAGCTTTAAATGTAGTAAAATGAAACAGCTAATCTACATAAGAATGGCTAAAATTGAGAGAGAAATATACATGGTGTGGCTATGTCCACTGTTTTCTAAATCCTAAATTTATCCCTCAGGCAGACTTAAAAGTAAAAAAATTAATGCTTCTAAAGACAATTTTATATAAAGGAGAAACAATTCAATCAAAATCATTTGTTTGACCATATCAGGCATAGAAACAAGAGAAGAAAGCAATAGAGTTGCCAAATAATTGCAATTTTTGTCCACTGTCAAAACCAATTCATGAATGTTTACAAGACTAATAGCTTTCTTATTTTTCCTGCTTATTTTTCTTCCTTGAGCCTTATATAGGTTTTGTTTCTAAGTAAATGCGGCATTTATTATCATACCCCATTCGGTAAATTTGCTTAAATACTACAAGTAATGATAGAGTTTAAACTTGCTGTTTCACAATAGTTGGGTTGGTACACTCGGGTTGATCCTTTGGGTTGATACAGTGTCCCATGAAATAACCTTCCAATCTGTTCGTGTAAAGTTACCGGATATTAGAAATATGTAAAGATGTCATTCCATTTTCCGTGAAAGGAACTTTAAGATACCATTTGTTTCATTCTAATCGGTAATCTAGAAAATAAAAGGTATGCTTTATCAAATATTGTGACACAAATTTGACGGGTCCGATTTTGCAATTTTGCTCACTCAGCCGCAATAGTGTTTACAATTTTCTTAAATCCATGCTTTTTGTTTATCTGTGCTGAAAAAATGAACAAATTTGATGAAAAAATAAGGCAGATGTGATAAATGTTTCCTCTATTTAGAAACATCCCTGCATTATGACCAAAAATCATGAAATCGGGCCAGACACATTTTAATCCAAATATTTCAATAAGCACAACTTTTGTTCTATATTACCGATTGAAATGAAAGAAACGGTATCTTAAAGTTCATTTCATAGACTATAGAATGACATATTTAAATATGTTCTAACTATTCGGTAAAGCCAAGAATTTTATAGGCAAATGTATTTAGTAGGACACACCGAAGGAGCATTTGTGAATCTAATGCTAGTTTATATGGACAAATACAAGTTATTAAGCATCATCCAAAATGTACAATGTGTTATCTATTCCATTTATAACTTCTTATATTGATGCCAGCTAACTCAATTTTGATTATTAAAAAGTAAATGCAACTTAAGCGTAGAAGTAAAATCTACCTTTCTATATAACTAATTTAGCTGAGCATCTATATTCACGTAAAATAATATATATTTCAACAGTTGAAGGTCAATCAGTTGCAGTCAGTTTATTTTTTCTAATCTACTAGAAATGAAATTCCATCATAACATTTAAAATCCATATCGCTTCACCGTGTAAGTAAATTATATGCCTATATTAGAAATACCCTAAACCTACATTTCCTGTCTTAATATATATTGAAGGTCACTGATTTATGATTTTAGAATCTATAATGATGTTTGAAATGGTAAACTAATAATATGATGTTATTCTACGCAAAGAGTGACGTGATTAACTTATGTTACATTTGTTCCCCATTTGTTGCGTTTATACAATGATCTTGATTATACTGAATTAAACGGTTGATAAACCCATGATATAACTTAAAAGGCAGGCTTACAGTATGTTGAAAAAGGAGATACCGACAAGGGACGTAAAGCTATAAGTTTTAGGTTAAATTTCTACTAGTTATCTTGTGTTACCGTCACTTAACGCTGACTAATTCGCAAGCCACCGCAGACCGCCGCAGTTAAAAGACTGTTGTTGTCAAGTTGCTTTACATTTACGACTTACATTGGTCACCCCCGTCGTAAATTTGTCATAGTGTGAACCAGGCTTAAAGCACCCGCTATGGGACTAGTATAAATCTTGTCTTTGTCAAAGACTTGATTTTTGCAGATACATGGGCAATGACACTGACAACAGTGACTAGTACAGATCCGACGTCAGTTTGGAATATCAAAATAATTAATGGTTTTTGTTAGTTTATAGGATGCAGACAAACACAGAACCATGTATGTGACCGTTTTAAGTAAGTGCAACAGGCAATTCAACACACAGAGCATGCACTCTTAGGGTCGGTTCAGACTCCCCTATCATATAGATTATTTTGCTTAGAATATTCTATGCTGACGACAAAATGACGTAGGTCATCGCATAAAGCTGTGTGTTTTATTCGATAACCTACGTCATTTTGGTCGTCAACATAGAATATTCTAAGCAAAATATTCTATACGATAGTGGAGTCTGCACCAGCCCTTAGTGAAGATAATTATATTGATATTGACTGGGGAAACACCTTTAAGACAATAATCCACAATCAAGTGTCATTATTCGTCACAAGCGGCATTTGAAGAGAAGCTTTCTATAATCAGCCACTTATTGCTAACTGACCTTGGATCTAATTGCAATAAACAGGTATTATTAGTGTATTTATTAGTCTGTTTTTATCATTTTAGCGCAGCTATCTCCAATTTTAGCGTACCTGCTGTATATATTATTACTACATTTTCAGATATATTCATACTCGAACTGTTCTTTGTTATCAGATCACAATAATGTCCCCCCTCAAGGATAACTTTTCGAAATATGATAATTGAGAGTTTTTGAATAATTGTTTCTTTCTGTACTAAGTGAATTGTATCCTGTTGCCATAGCAGTACATATTAATACGCGGAAAGTCGCGAATTTCAAAATTGGATTTAATGGCATATTCTAATTCTCTATGATCGATCTTTCGAATAATTATGTCACACTTTCTTTCTCTATTCTCCATTTAGAGACCAACATACAAAGCAG
The DNA here is from genome assembly GCA_000969725.1 of Ophiothrix spiculata. NCBI lineage: Eukaryota > Metazoa > Echinodermata > Ophiuroidea > Amphilepidida > Ophiotrichidae > Ophiothrix > Ophiothrix spiculata. Next base: position 131,484 of record JXSR01S002781.1, on the reverse strand, counting down.
TCTACATGTACTTAATTGAAAATCTGCCCGAAATTCTGGTAATAAAAATTAGCTGCAAATCGATGTTAACATTACAGATTACTATAATGTATGAAAGCAAATGTTAAATGTAATCAATTAACCTTGATTAATTGCACTTCCCAGCATAATTGACCTTCGAAACTCGAGGTATAGTTAAACACTTAGGCATGCATGCGTTTTATGTCAAAAAACAAAATTCGACCATTTCACCATATTTTTAGTTTAGAAACCATTTATTCAAAATCTTCGTTCGCGACTTTCCGCTCATTTTGCCAGCACGTTTGTTCATAGCAAGGTATACATAAATTTTATTTAATCAATTGACCATCGAGACTGTATATTCGTAAAGTATAATATTGCCATATAGTAATGACTGTTTGAGGTTTCTACAGGGCGTCTCAATAAAAGTGTAACACTCGGAAATTGCTTGTTTACACTGTTAAAAAAGTTGTGTTAAAAAGGGAACATGGTTAACAGGTTGGGTTAAATTTTGCACAATGTTGGGTAAAATTTGACACAATGTTGGGTAATGGTGCACGATTTACCCAACACTGTGTCAAAATTTAACCCAACCTGTTAACCATGTTCCCTTTTAACACAATTTTTTTAAACAATGTAGCGATAGAAACACATGTTTCTGAATAACATTTTCAAACAATTACGACACGATTTCATGCCTAAAACAAGCAATTTCGGAGTGTTACTCTTTTATTGAGACGCCCTGTATATAGGTTTGATCTATTTTTTCAAAGTAGTTACAGCTTATCTAAACGTTGACGAACAGATTTGAAATAATACGTCATCAAACGTTCTTATCGTTTCATTGAGTAAGTAAATTATATGCGTATATTGAATATACCCTGAACCTACCTTTCCTGTCTTTATTGAAAATGAGGGTCACTGATATCTGATTTTAGAATCTATAATGATGTTTGGAAATGTTAAACTAATTATATGATCATGATGATATTATTCTACGCAAAGATTTGTGTAATTAAGTTATAGGAATTTCCCTATTCGTGAGTTGATGCCATCATGATTTTTATTATACTGAAGCTTGGTCAATAAAAACATATCGTCCTCTACCAACAAATTTGACTGACCACTTGAACTTGTTGGCGTGAAGGTTACTTTCGGACGTTACTTTGAAACATTGAAATAGGTTTTGTTAATAGGAAAATATTTGAGTTATTATGCCAAGATCTTGATCATACTAAAGCTATTTGAGTTGAAGTCATTGTAAATCTAAACCGCCCTCTTCCAAAAATATGGACTCGTGCAATATTGTTGACCAGCAACATCAAAAGGTACAATAAGGTTGCCAAGCAAGTATTGAGATACATACATATTAATTCTTTACATTATAAAGAACTGCACTTTTTAAAATCATAACTTAAAATTACATTTTTCAAACGCAATGTCTCATTTAATTAAGAATCTATATGATTCTCGTTCAAGTATTAAACAATCTAGATAATTTTCCCCGGGACATGGTCAAAAGTCGCGATATTGGATCTTTCGATCTTTATTTATTTGCGTCAGACTCGCAGTGAAAAAATGTCGCTCGCCTATATCTGATTACTTATCATCATTTGTTACTGATTTTGATACAGCCAGTACATGTACAGAGCTTATAAATGAATTAAGTAATAACATGAGCTGAAGTAATTTTAGCACACATAACACGCACTCTTTTGTGAATATTGAAATTGACTTAAAAAGACCCCGTAAGAATATAAATTACAATTGAGAGCCATTATTCTTTACAAGTGGCATTTGACGAGACGCTTTCTGTAATCAGCCACTTATTGCTACCTAACCTTGGAACTAATTGCAAATAAACAGGTATTATTAGTGTATATATTATTAGCATCATATTTTTTTTTATTGCAGTTGTCGACTCCTACAAATTAATCATTTTAGTGCACTTGCTGCATTTTTACGCATTCAGATGTTTTCATATTCTTTGATATCAGACCACAATTTTCTCCCTCTAGGTTTTAATGATAATATCCTCAGATGATGATTTTTGCGAACATTTCAATATTTTTTTAGGTATTAAGCGCTGAAAGACAAACATGTTATGCAGTCAATTGCATTCTGTTGCCATGCCAGTACACATTAAATCGTAGGAGAGGTGTTCCCTGATCATGACAAGCTGATACACGTGTTTTATTTGACCCAATTCCTTCCAATAAAATAGTTTTTGTATATATACTTTGAGTATAGACCTCTATCGAATCTAACAATTTTCTTTAAACTCAGACTCTACTATCAATATAAATGTTTCTGTATTGTGTTAGTCTAGGTGTTTTCCTAAACAATTAGATAACTAAATTTCACATTCGAACATGTCCAAATACATAATTTATTAAATTCGAACAACGGCCATTTAAGAAAAGCAAAATAATCAATCTAGGCTGTATATTTTTCTTTACAGTCAAAGTCGAGAGTTTTGTGAAAGCATAGAGGGTATATCAATAGTTTTTGAAGTACTTTCGTTTTCTCTAAGATAGTCACCTGAATAATACTGTTATATATATGTGACGCTTTACATCAAGAGGTACTTGTTGGGTCCAAAAATCAAATTGAGTTTTTGATACTGAGCTATGGACCGGGGCTATGACAGAACAAAGAATGACAACATTGACGGATTTAGAAAACACACTTCTGAGAAAAACGCGTTTTACTTCTTGGAATTATGCACTAATTCAAAGAATATTCTCCACATGGACTTCCCTTTCTTGGTTCTTTGACTTTGTACTATATGCAGTATCTCAATGCCCTTTTGTTTTTATTACATTTGAGTTTTTCCCGAATTTGCTCCTTTCTTGTATATATATAATGTGCATGTTGCTTGTTTTGTCATTCGACTATGATTAAGACTTTGATAAAGTCGAAATATCAGGCCCTCTAATCACATTCAGCTTTAACAAGGTTGGGAACATTTTTGTAAGTTAATTCATTCTGCAATGTGTTTGTGATGAGTAAAGACCTTTTGGTCCTTACCATTGCTTACGAAACAGTCTAGCTATTTTCTAAAACATTTCTAGTTTTTATTTTATATTTGTCTACATTTGAATTTGTTATTAATTCACTGATGAGCCTGATGAGCCTTAGAAAAATGCATTTTATTATCATATGTACATGATGTATAAGCTTGGGTTTTTTAACTATGCAAGTGTTTTAAATAAATGTAAGCATGTATCTATCATCTGTAGCACAAAATTAAGTTTGCCGACTTCAAGGCACATTGACAGTCACAAATATATATGACCATCTCTATACAAAATCAAGCATATCTACCCGCAGTAACCCAAATGTTACTTTCAGACTATTCAGTTGGGCGCAATGATGTCACAAAACTAAATCCTTCTGAATGGTCAGTTGAGACTGTTTTATGTTACTTCCTGACGTGAAACATTACATTGAGTTCAATAACGAGGTCTTAAAATTTGATGTGTGCAGCTAAATTTATTTCTGTTTTAACCCAATACTTAAAATATAGTTTAAATAAAAGTGTCAAACTAAAATGTATGACAAAAACTTCTATCAGGGCAGAAAAATCATAATGGAGAAGTAACTGTGCACTCCATAAACACTCCACATTAAGTTTTACGCCATTTGCAGTGAATGAGTATGCCAAATTCAACAACTACGACACAATTAGTATTTATCAGTTCAATTAGGTATGTTTATTTGCAAAAAATGCTTCAAAATTAACATTGAAAGCAACAACATAGCGATAGTTGAAAAAGAATGAAACAAAAGGACAAAAGAATGAAATTAAACAACAGGAGACAAATCCACCAATTTGTAATAAAGCACATTGATTATGTGAGGTAAATCTGACATCATAACGGATGAGTGTTCAAAAATAGGAATGTTTCCAAAAAAAGACTGGTGAAAGATGTTTACTAATGATAACATGTCATGTGACTGTTTAGATAACGCAGGTGTTTATTTGTATTTTCGGATATATTTATGTCATTTCAGTTGATTGTATCTAATTATATTATAATCTTAATGACATTCATTTTCCAATTAAGATAGCGGTGGCTTATAATACCTGATTTGAGAAGTAATGCACTAAATCATACACTTACTCGATGGCATGTAACGTTATTGATAAATAATTGTATTGACATAAATTGAATTCCTGCAATGTTTTTATATTGCATTTAATAAATCTTATACATTTTCTACCTCATTTATAAATATCGTATGTATTAAAGGAGCTTGGTCCGATTTTTCAAATTTTAGTCGTCAATGTCATTTTCATATGAAAGATGATTACTCAAGAGGTCTAAATTTCAATTTTTTTTTTAATATGCAACTGAAAAAACCCCAAAACTTACTCTAAAACGGCGATCAAGTTCTGAATAAGATCCCAAATAGCATATCTTGTATTGGCTAGCCCCCGGGCTGGCCGGCGTAAAATCATCGTAGCGGCGACGTCAGGCTTTAATACATACATCTTACAAGCAGCATGTGAACTTAGACAGCAGAACGCGACTGTTAAATGACGTATTTTGACAATAGAATCCCAGTATAGTTGTTGTGCGATGTTTTAGGCGACGAAAGAATGAAAATAATTTTTTGAAATATATGTTTAATTTCATACAAAATAATCATTGATACACCTAAATATGTATTCTTAAATTCGTTTCTGTCAACATTTTGCAAAAACAAAATCGTTTTATTTAAAAAACTTACATTTTTAACACGGTGATGTTTCACACCACGAACACGTACTGCACGGGAATCTGTTCCGTTACTACTAGCAGCCATGGACCCCTTTCGTGAGTAGGTACGAGGTATGCACTCGCTGTTGAGTACAACCAAACATTTTTTTGGCCTTATGGTTACCATAATTAGACACATTTTCTTACATATCTCCAAAATGGAACATAACTAAGCTGTGAAATTTCACATGGGTTATGAGAAAAATATGATATTTTGAACAATATTTTGGTACCAAAATCTCAAAAAGTTTGAAAAGTTGAGGCAATCGGACCAAGCACCTTTAAATATTTAGTATTATGTAACGAAATAAAGTGAATTAAACTTATTTGAATTTTACGCTCGTACGGTACTTATTTGAAACGTCTCATTGAAATACAGGGTGCTGGAGTTTACGACTGGTCTCTTAATAAATGGGAATAAACCAAATCTGTTTCCAAAAGTATAAACTACACAAGTAACAACAGAATAGATGACTTATAGAAATCATTTAGTCATTTTATATTATATACTGTATTAATAAATTAATCGTGTTGAAACCCGAAGATATCATTTCAAATAGTTTCAACCACTTTGAGAAAAATACGCAAATGGTTCTTTTAAAAAGAGCTACTATACGGGGTTTGAAAGCTATTTATAGCCGCGCCACTTTCACGCACGGACTTAACGAACACACGCAAGCCAATACGCGCATTAACCTATTACTTGTATTAATGGTTAGCATTTGGTTAATGCATTTTTTTTAAAAAGATCGATTATTAAATTAGGCCATTGGCAAGTAAAAATTATATTATTTTAAAGTTTATTAATACAGTACCGGTATATAAAACAAATATACTGACATTTTTCAGATCTGTGGATTAAAACTATGATCCTTAAGTGACTGAAATTTGGCTATTTCAGTAACATAGCTAAATTTTAGTCACTTCAGGTCCATAGTTTTAACCAGAGGTCTTCAAATACATATTTGTGTCAATTTGCTGAAAAACAGCTGTATAAAGTCTATAGAGATATTTTTCTTCCAAAATGAGACAAATAAACTTTTAAATTAATGGACATATTTTGGCGAAGATGGATATAAGTGTTCCAATGCTTTTGAGAATTGTTCGTAAATTTTAATTATTGTGTCGTTGCCTACAGCAAAATCAAATAGCTCTATCGATTGTTGTGAAGACAAGTTGCTTTTTTTGTTTTTTCTAATTAAGACAATTGTTACCTATGACAACATAGAATATGATATGGTTTCTTTAATATATATATGGCAATTGAGCTACAGATATATGGATTTCATAAACAAACAGACGCCAGTCAGGAAATTCGTCATTTACTGAACCCAATATGGACGGTATCTCGGAATTCTTGGACAAATAACAATGTCGATAAAGTGATATTCGTTCAGTCGTTAATTGTCCACTTCTGGACGTCAAAATGCCATTGAATTATTGAGATGACGCAATTGTGTAACACTGGTTTCGACAATGACATTGGTAATACTTTCAGAGTTTTTCATTTGATAATACAATAGCAGGGTTCAATTACTACCGTTGGAATTATTAACGATAGTATTTAAAAGCTTTTGGGCTAAAAAAAGACAAAATTCAAGAGATTCGAATTTTATTTTGTCAGAATGTCCACAGCAATTGACATGTTAGATAGGCTGTCCACAAATCGGCCCAATATCGCACACTTGGTTGATACTATATAGTTTGCGAAGGGTCTGTCGTTAGGGGTGTCTATGGGTTGGGTTGGGGTTGGATGGATGTAAATGTGTGGGTTGTAGATGGCGGGGTGTGTATTAGTAGGACAGTTTAAAGTGCTTTTACGATGATGTGCAATGAAGAATGAAAGCAGAAGTTATCTAGACTTTAATTATTCTTACTTTAAACATTTTTGCTTAATTATTGTAATTGTATACGTTGTATATAGACTTATGGTCAGTATATTTAGTATATTACAGATTATTTCTTATTATATGTTCCAAATGGCACAGTGCATGGCTCGAGAACAGCATTGTCTGATACACTGTATCTAAAAAAAGCAGAACGCGACTGTTAAATGACGTATTTTGACAATAGAATCCCAGTATAGTTGTTGTGCGATGTTTTAGGCGACGAAAGAATGAAAATAATTTTTTGAAATATATGTTTAATTTCATACAAAATAATCATTGATACACCTAAATATGTATTCTTAAATTCGTTTCTGTCAACATTTTGCAAAAACAAAATCGTTTTATTTAAAAAACTTACATTTTTAACACGGTGATGTTTCACACCACGAACACGTACTGCACGGGAATCTGTTCCGTTACTACTAGCAGCCATGGACCCCTTTCGTGAGTAGGTACGAGGTATGCACTCGCTGTTGAGTACAACCAAACATTTTTTTGGCCTTATGGTTACCATAATTAGACACATTTTCTTACATATCTCCAAAATGGAACATAACTAAGCTGTGAAATTTCACATGGGTTATGAGAAAAATATGATATTTTGAACAATATTTTGGTACCAAAATCTCAAAAAGTTTGAAAAGTTGAGGCAATCGGACCAAGCACCTTTAAATATTTAGTATTATGTAACGAAATAAAGTGAATTAAACTTATTTGAATTTTACGCTCGTACGGTACTTATTTGAAACGTCTCATTGAAATACAGGGTGCTGGAGTTTACGACTGGTCTCTTAATAAATGGGAATAAACCAAATCTGTTTCCAAAAGTATAAACTACACAAGTAACAACAGAATAGATGACTTATAGAAATCATTTAGTCATTTTATATTATATACTGTATTAATAAATTAATCGTGTTGAAACCCGAAGATATCATTTCAAATAGTTTCAACCACTTTGAGAAAAATACG
>JXSR01S002781.1:88601-106557 GCA_000969725.1 Ophiothrix spiculata | reverse complement strand
TTTATTTAAATTATGTAATTTATTGGTAAATTATGCTTGTGAAGTTGGTAAAATGTAAATGGATGTTTCTACCCTGCTGATCTGATACAGATAAAAAACAGAAGTGGTCCACATTTTTGTAACTTTATACCGAAACTTTGTTTCGACAGCAAAAAGTAACCCAATAACGCAATATCTAAGATATCTAAATTTACATTAGTTTGTTTTTATGTTTAAGGCGCCATCAGCCAAACGTATAAAGTTGACTTGAAAATCAGCTTTCAAAATTTACTCGCAAAATTGTTACATACAGCAAATTTTCATGACTAATCCGATTAACGTGAGATATGTATTATTAAAATATTTTAGATTTTGGTTATGTGGTTAACATAATTTTTAAAGATTGCGAAATAAATTTGAATTTGAGCTTGGACATTTGAAATAAAAAGTAGTGTTGTTTGATCTGAGAGATTTATTGTTGGTTTAAAAATATGTACATAGAGTGTTGTAAGTTTTCTAAATGGACTCATCACATATATGTATGTTATACTCTGGTGCCGTATATAAACATTAAAGTATAGAGTAAGCAGCCGATTTACGTACCTAAACTAATATGACCATTAGCGGAAATAAATTAGTGCGTATCTTTTGAATTAGTGCGTATCTTTTGAGTCATAACAAAGTACTTAACATTTCTTAATATTCAAATCAACTTGTTTATACATGAAGTAGTAAAACAAGCTAAACATAATAGCAAATCATGAAATATTATGTACAAAAGATATTAATACGCAGTGATTTGGTTTAAATCAACCATGACAATACAAACACACCAGTTCATAATGTTGATAATAAAAGGGATAAGCTATGGATCTCGTAGCAGAGTCTGATTATTTTTATACTTCAAGGTTTATAGAGTATAAGGTATCAACACAGCAAATTCTTGAATACTAACTCAGTTACAAGGAAACGAAATCAATGGAAACGGTTTTCTCCTGAGAACTATTTATCCTTATATCAGATAAATAAATACAAGTTCCAGATTGATATATTAAGATAAAAATGAAATGTCAGTTACAACTATAGGGTATACTTAGAATAGACGGATTGTTTATGATTTACCATATTTCAGAAATCGCACACACGGGTATTTACAGGGTTGTTATGATGATACCGTTGTTATGATATATCAGGCAATGATCTTTAGATTCGATAAGAACCACGCTAATTGAGGTCCTGTTATATTGAACTTAATGTGACAAATAACTTGTAGTAAAGCAGAAATATTAGTTTTCTTTCATGCCTGGAGGCAAACATCTGTGTATAACTGATTCTGTTTGATGATCTAGTTCTATTTTAAGAAATTAAATCTGATACTTATTTGTAAATCCCAAAGTGTAGTCTACGTGTAGAATCTCCAATCGTGCGAACCAATCTGTGATCATGAATGATATTTAAAACAAAGGCAAATTAACAGACTATTACCAGCACAATTTGAAGGATGTGAAGTGCGGATGTCACTATCATCTCATTATAAGAATTAATCCTTAAAACAAGCAAAAATACCGCAACTGTTTTTGAGAAAAAAAAAATGTTTTACAGTAAACCAGAACTGACCTGTTCAAATGTTTAGGACTTGAATTTGCTGCTTTCGTCAGGGTTGTTCCGACAGTTTGTTCTTGCATAACGCATAGTGTAAAAAGACATTGCTCTTCTAATCATACTCATTGTTCTTTATGAGTGCAACCTATGGATGATCCCGCGCAGTTGCACAGTAATGATTGAAAGAAACATGGGATAATTTGCGTGTCACGTGTACTTAAGTAAGATTAGGAATTATCATAAAAAACTGATACTCCAAACATATTCAACTGTTTTTAAACAGTTGAATATTTTTTTTTTATTTGATAATATTCCAAGAGGAAGCAACCTCAAAAATATCATTGATTTTATTCTGGAATAAAGTACTGTAACAAGTGTGTTTACACTCTAAAAAAAGTTGGGTAAAAAAGGGAACATGGTTGGCAGGTTGGGTAAAATTTGACACAATGTAGGGTAAAACGTGCACCATTTACCCAAGATTATGTGCAAAATATAACCCAACCTGCCAACCATGTTCCCTTTTTACCCAACTTTTTTAGAGTGTAGAAGAGAATCATAATGGCTTTCTGGTTTGTTTGCTATTTATCTAAAGCCAACATAAATATTAATAATGTGTTAAGCAGGATATTTCATTGTTTTCTTATCCACTTAATAGATTTTAGGTCAAAATAATCGACTTAACTTTGGCTGTTGTTCTGAGAATACATTAACACAATTGTTTAATACATTTTTATATCCTGAGACTTTGTTGATGCGTTTCCTTTAAATGAGGGATTACAAAATGTATATGACCGGGTTCGAGTCCCGGGGTCGAATGCGTGAAAATAGGGATTTTTGATATATTAATATTCAACCAGACAATGTTTGGCCTTTAGGAGGTCAGGGTGATGGCAGATTAATCTATAAGATAAAACTGAAAACATACGAGCTGATCGAAGAGGTTTGAAAATAATTACAAATGCCTTATACAAACTTGTGAAAGATGCTTTTACTAACAATACTGTGCCCCGTGACTGATTATATTTACCGTAAGTGTTTATTTATATTTTTTGATGTATTCCTGTCATGTCAGTTTACTTTATTCCATTTTTGCATCTTCACATTATACAATAATATTAATGATGTTCGTTTCCCAATAACGTTAGTGATGCTTTATATAACCTGAATTTGAAAGGAATCTATTATCCGTTGTGAAACATGTACTTGTTCGATAGTACGTAATCGATAAATCGTAATGAGGAAAGTCGATCTCCGGCAATGATTTTATAATATTTCGTTAATTAAATACTGTAAAAATTTGAACTATCTGTTAACAAGGACCTTCCTTGTTAACATAGATTTTTCAATATGTTGCCCCAAATTCAGAGTTTTTTTGATACTTTAAACTGAATGCATTTGCAAAGTCTGTAGATTGCATAATATGTATGTATATTCAGATGTTACTTGAAAAGTTGAAAAGTCTTATTAAGATATATAATACTGGAATTAGAAACTAGTACACTAAAATGGAAATCACAAACAGAAAAACAAGTAACATCTAAAAAATATTAACTGAATCATTCGGTAATTTCAAAATATATAAGTTTGTTATAGCAATATGTGTTTCTTCACAAATGACACAAATGCTTTATCTAATGAGAAGATACTAGATGTCCTTTTGATAAAGATGGACAAAGGTGTTCCAATACTTTGGACTGATCGTAAACACTGATTTTAATTATTGTCTCGTTGCCTAGAGCAAAAACATAAAGCCATATCGATTGTTGTGAAGACAAGCTCCATTTTGTTTTCTCTAATTAAGGCAATTGTTACCTATAAAAACAAAGATTATGGTACAATATATGGCGAATGAGCTACAGAGATATAGATTTCATAAACAAACAGACACTAGTCAGGAAATTCGTCATTCACTAAACCTCATATGGTACCTGTACCTCGGAATTGTTGGACAAATAACAATGTCGATATAGTGATATTCGATCAGTCAATGATTGCCCACTTCTGGACGAAAAAATGTCACTGAATTGTTAAGATGACGCAGTTGTTCAAATGTTATAATAGAGGCACTATGTTACTGGTAATACTTTAAAAGTTATCTAAGTGATAATACAATAACAGGTTTAAACATGTTAAAAGATTGCTATCATTGACCGTTTGAATTAGTAATGATAGCATATATTTCAAAGATTTGATATTCAACTAAAATAAAGATAAATTACAATTTTAATCATTAGAGTCCCCAGTCCATAGAAAATGCAAAATGCCACATCAGATCAATTTGTGACACACCAATGAACTATATGAATGAACTAGAAGTGTAACGATAATGATGAACGATCCCCTGGACCCGTCACAACTTTTTTTGGAATATTATCATAATACGCTAATTCACTGAAAATAATTGCATACGTAAAAAAACGGGTTTGAAAGCCGCCATTTTTTTTTTCACCACTCACACTAATTTTCGTAACTTATTTGGCTTAATTTTACTAAAAAGACGACATTATATTACACAAAATCAACTACCGATAACACACCGCCGACTAATCAGGGATATGATGAATATGCTAAAAATTGTCAAATTCTCACCTTTTTCGACAATCAGGTAAAACTCCCCAGTAACTTCAGTTTCAGGGAGACAATATATCACAGCAGAATCAATTCTGAAAGTGTAAACAAGGTTTCTTACAGGGATCGGTACGCAGTGAAAAGGGATACGGACTCTTAGATAAGTCTGCTCATCTATATTAATTAAAATCTATGGTACACATTAAAATCTATGGTACCCTTCCTAGTGTGCTACACATCTGTGGTGTGGTGTCTATTGAGTGGGGTGGGTGGGGTGTTGTGTGTATGAATATGTGGTTGTAGATATCAACAATAGTTCAAAGTACCTTATGATGTGCAAAAAGTTTCCTAGATAATAAATTGTTTAGTTTCAACATTGTCACTTTAATTGCTGTATACATTTATAAACTTTGTTTAGTATATTGTTTAATACATCATGTATGTTGTAAATCGTACCATGTCGGGCGAGGGTAAGAACTCCATTGGCTGGTACGGACTTAACCTGGGTAAAGATTGTTATGAATAAGTAAATAGATATCAAGTACAGGTTTTTTTAATCCAGGCATTTAAAAACTGCGACGATTGATGCTTTACTCGTAGATCTTTCGAAGTTGTTCATTCAGTAGACAATTTGCCCACACGATATAACAATAAACTGATTGATGTTTTCTATATAAAATCTGACAAGATTATCCAGTTGATCTTGTTAATGTGTTGTTTTATTAACAAAGTATCACAAAATGTATCGCCGACTTAAGCTATCACTTTATATGTAACCTTATAACATAGTTGGCTTAAGCTGTCTTAGTTTATCTTGTAAGTAAACATACCTGCGTAGACGTTTTACCATGTTTTACATATAAGTGTGTATTGCTTGTGTAAAAAGCAACAAATAAAAAGTACATTAATGCTTTCTGATTGTTTAAAAACACCTACTTAAATATTAGTACTTTTTTTTTGAAGTGGGTGTTATTTCAGTTTGATAAGAAAATTTCGATGTTTTTAAATGGTGGTTTTCTTTGTTTTTTCTTTTGCTTGTTTGTTTGTTTGGAAACGTAGAAATATGTAAGACAAGTTTTAAAAACAGTGTTATGTAAAACTTGTGAATTCCTTTCGCTTTTGAAAAGATTTTAAGGCTAAATCATGAACTGATAAATTCTGTGTTTACATTTGCGGGACAAGTATCGGTACCGAAAATACAAACAGACATCTACGAAGTCATCCGCTAACAATTGAAATATATGACTATTTATGGAATCTATAATGTCATGTAGGCACGTCAACTAGGATCATAAGAGTATTTTCTAATGACTGTCCTTAACCTTTAGTACAAAATTCTACACAAACACCTTTAAGGAGATATAGGACATGCTCACCATCTTCATAGATGGCTTGACTAGACTTTACATCATATGTTTATTGGCAACAAAATTTTTTTTCTTGTATATCTTAATTATATATAGTTGTCTAGAATTAGACTACTATAAATTGGAAACTATGGCCCCTCGTACATAGTTCCCCCTAAAAATAGTTTTTTCCAAGTATAAAAGATTCTATGTATATATACTTATATAAAGAGAATTATTGTTATGGAATGTTTTCATTTTCATGTGGATTTGGGACAATCACATTCTAGTCAATGACTTACTACTAGTAGACACTTCAGGTGATTTTTAAATTATGAATCAAATTGCTTCAAATGAATTTTAAATGAAAGCAGGTGATCTAAAGAATCCAAATCCGTTTTGAATTTTTCAAATCCGACCTTCCGTTGCAAAGTTATGAAGGTTTTTGTATTGTTAATTTAACTAATTTTGGAGAACGCAGGATAGGGGATAAATCTTTTAGTTTCTTAATTTTCGCCAAGCAAGGTCACGGCACCAATCCAGTTACACCTCTAGTCAATACACAGAGTAATTTGGTCAATATTTTAATTGTCTGAATGGATATCACACACACAACAGGTGTTATTTTGCAGCTTTTTGCGCCCACACATGCGCGGGATATTTAAAGATGATTAGTTCCGCATGATAAAGAGCTGATCAAAATTACTTTAGGCGGAAGAACAGGCGCAGAAATTACACCCAAACAATCATTATTTTTGCCGCTTGTTGTTTATTTACATGTGATTTAACAGATATATTAAAAAAATTCTTGAGTGTGCATGGATGTCCACATAACTTGTAGACAACTGAAATTCTCTTTTCTTCACTACCAAAAAAATTGGCAAACCTTTGTAAAATCAATAACTCTGCAACCACAAATCAGAATTTTTTCCTACAAATAAGTGGCTGTGCATGGACAAAATCATCTTCCTGATAACATATTCTTAAATAAAAATGGTCAATCATATTGCGCGGAACTCAGAAAAACATCTGAAAACGCAGGTGAAAACGTATCTAGAAACACTTTATTTCAGTATCAAAACAAAACTATCAAGCCCACTTAAAGTCATGCCTGCTTGAATATGAGCTATGCGTCAACGTATTTGTGTGTCAGCGGTGTGAAAAATCAACGTTCTCCTGCCAAGTAATGGGTAAATGAAGTATCTATTACTACTGAAAAACTCATCAAAACAAAACAACCAAAAAATAAAACGTCCTTCGATGTTGATAATTAAGATGACATCAACCCTACTATAATATCATCAGTTGTACGATGGGACAATACTTCAAGTTGGCACTTCAAGTTTGATGCTATTGGCATATAGCATCTTGCAGAAAATGGAATAACTGAGCCCATCAATTTGTATATATACAAGGTCAATACCTATATAATAATTCAAGTTGGCACTTCAAGTTTGATGATATTGGCATCTTGTAGAAATTGGACTGACCGAGTCAATCAAATTCTATTTATTCAAAGGTCAATACCTTAATAGATATAATTACGACTTGTCCCCCCCACAACAGATACCGGTAATAAAGAATAGCAATTATTCAGGTCCAGTTCATTTGTTTGACTTTTACAAGGACGTATATTATTTTCATTAAATATATAGATGTCATTGTTTCCTCATTTTCTTTAATGTTTATTGTTTATTTCACTCAACATATTAACTTGCACCCACAGCATTTTTGAATCCTTGTCCTACCAAGGGAATGTGGTGTGGTGGGTAGTTACTATCATGATGGAATCTCCCCTAGCTCACAGAACCCAAAACAAATGTGACTTGAACCCTTTACGTAAGCTTCCGGATATCCTCTGCAGTCATAGGAAAAAGTTCAAGGTGGGATTGGGTAAGCCTTCAACATTTTGAAATTAATAGGTTGGGTACCATATACCCGTTTATCAAAGTAGCAATTTTGAGGGGGGGGGGGGATTTGGCATGCTGTAGATCTTTAACTTACAGGATATGTTATCATTTTCCTGTTTTATAAGCAGAAAACCCCAATCAAATTCCGATATTTAGATAGCGAATGTAAAAAATACTATTAGTACTTACACATCGAATGACATCATAACAGTCTATTAAGCAATTCCCAGGTTGGTATTTGATATCGCTTCAAGCACTCACGGTTTGACAATTTCGGCATTCTACATCATCTCAAAGCATTGATGAGGTTATACAGATAGGTGTAATAATTCACTCAAGGTTTAAGTGGAAACAAATATCGAATGTGTCTTCAAGGCCATAAATTCTAACTGAGCTTCAATAATGATGTGTATTAGAATTGCTTTGCATTTTATTTTTTTTATTTAAATTATGTAATTTATTGGTAAATTATGTAATTTATTGGTAAATTATGCGTGTGAAGTTGGTGAAATGTAAATGGATGTTTCTACCCTGCTGATCTGATAAAAGAGATACAGATAAAAAAAAAACAGAAATGGTCCACATTTTTGTAACTTTATACCGAAACTTTGTTCCGACAACAAAAAGTAACCCAATAACGCAATATTTAAGAGGTTAAAATTTATATTAGCTTACACCTACGACGTAGGAATTCGAACACATTTTAGATTTTGGTGACTGGTTGACATAATTTCTAAAGATTGCGAAATAAATTTAAATTTGAGCTTTGATTTGAAATCAAACGTATTGTTGTTTGATCTGAGAGATTTATTGTTGGTTTTAAAATATGTGCATAGAGTGTTAAAAGTTTTCTAAATGGACTCATCACATACATGTATGTCATACTATGTCGCCGTATATTTTTACTTTATAAACATTGAAGCATAAAGTAAGCTGCCGATTTACGCTCCTAAACCAATATGACCATTGGGGGAAATACATTAGTTCGTATCTTCTGAATCATAACAACGTACACAATCTTTCTGAATAATTAACTTTTTTATACATGTAGTAGTAAAATAAGCTAAACATAATAACCAAATCATGAAAGATTCATGCACAAAAGATATTAATACGCAGTTATTTGGTCTTAAACAATCATCACAATACAAAAAAACCCAGTTCATAATGTTGTAGAATACAAGGGATATGCTATGGATCTCGTAGCAGAGTCTGATTATTTTTATACTAAAAGGTTTATAGCGTATAAGGTATCAACACAGTAAATTCTTGAATACTAACTCACTAACAAGGAAACGAAATCAATGGAAACAGTTTTTTCCTGAGAACTATTTATCCTTATATCAGATAAATAAATACAAGTTCCGGATTGATATATTAAGATAAAAATGAAATGTCAGTTACAACTATAGGGTATACTTAAATTAGACGGATTATTTGTGATTTACCATATATCAGAAATCGCACACACGGGTATTTACAGGGTTGTTATGATGATACCGTTGTTATGATATATCAGGCAATGATCTTTAGATTCGATAAGAACCACCTTAATTGAGGTCCTGTTGTCTTGATCTTAATGTGACAAATTACTTGTAGTAAAGCAGGAATATTAGTTTCTTTTCATGTCTGGAGGCAAAAATATGTTTATAACTGATTCTGTTTGATGATCTAGTTGTATTTTAAGATATTGAAGCTGATACTTATTTGTAAATCCCAAAGTTTAGTCTATGTGTAGAATCGCCAATCGTGCGAGCCAAACCGTGATTATGAATGATATTTAAAACAACGGCAAATTAACAAACTATTACCAGCACCATTTGAAGGATGCGAAGTGCGGATGTCACTATCATCACATTTATTCTTATAAGAATGAATTCTTAAAACTAGCAAAAAAACCATGGGAAAAAATGTTTTACAGTGAACCAGTACTCATCCGTTCAAATGTTTAGGACTTGAATTTGCTGCTTTCGTCAGGGTTGTTCCGACAGTTTGTTCTTGCATAATGCATAGTGTATAAAGAAGCTAAAAGATCTTGCTCTTTTAATCATACTTATTTTGTTTTATTAGTGCAACCCGCACAGTTGCACAGTAATGAAAGTACATATAATAATTTGCGTGTCACGTGTAATTATCATAAAAAAAAAACCTGATATCCGAAAACATATTTAATTGTTAAATTTTCTTTTACATTTGCTATTACTCCAAGAGAAAGCAACCTCAAAAATATCATTGTTTTTTATTAGAAGAGAATTATAATGGCTTTATGGTTTGTTTTCTATTTATCTAAAGTCAACATAAATATTAATAATATGTTTAACAGGATACTTTCATTGTTTTCTTATCCACTTAACAGATTTAGGTCAAAATGATTGACTTAATTGGCTGTTGTTCTGAGAATACGTTAGCACAATTGTTTGATACATTTTTATATCCTGAAACGTAGTTGATGCACTAATAAGTAAGGGATTATCAAATGTATATGACCGGTGTAATGAGACTGAGTGTCTCCCATAATTAACCAGGAGTCCGGGTCTAATTGAACTACACGGAATAAGTCGCAATCAATGATTTATTGATCGCAAATGTACAAGTACGTTATACACAATTGGATAGTAGCTAGGACACACAGTCACACGGACGCTGTATTTCATTACACCGGGTTCGAGTCCCCGGTCGAATGCGTGGAAATATGGATTTTTGATATATTAAGATTCAACGAGATACTTTTTGGTTTTAAGGATGTGAGGGTTATGGCAGATTAATCTATAAGATAAAACTGAAATCATACGGGTTGCTCGAAGAGGTTCGAAAATAATTACAAATGCCTTAAAAATTAAACTTGTGAAAGATGCTTCTACTAACAATACTGTCCCCGTGACTCGTTATATTTACCGTAGGTGTTTATTTATATTTTGGGATGTATTCATGTCATGTCAGTTTACTTTTTTTCCATTTTTGCATCATCTAATTATACAATAATACAAATGATATTTTTTTACCAATAACGATAGCGATGCTTTATATAATCTGAATTGAAAGGAATCTATTATTCGTTGTGAACCATGTACTTGTTCGATAGTATGTAATTGATAAATCGTAATGAGGAAAGTCGATCCCCGGCAATGATTTTATAATATTTCGTTAATTAAATTCTATACATACTAGAACTACCTGTTAACAAAAACCTTCCTTGTAAACATAGGTTGCCCAAAATTCAGAGTGTTTTGATAATTTAAACTGAATTTATTTGCAATGTCTGTAGATTGTATATGTAAGTATATTCAGAGGTTACTCGAAAAGTGTTATTTAAATATACATGTATAATGCTGGAATGAGAAACTAGTACAATAAAATGGAAATTACAAACAGAAAAACAAGTAACATCGGAAAATTATTAACGGAATCATTCGGTAATTTCAAAATATATATAAGATTGTTATAGCAATATGTGTTTCTTCAAAAATGACACACATACTTTATTTAATGAGAAGAAACTAGACGTCCTTTTGATAAAGATGGATAAAGGTGTTCCAATACTTTGGACTGATCGTAAACACTGATTTTAATTAATGTCTAGTTGCCTAGAGCAAAAATATAAAGCTATATCGATTGTTGTGAAGACAAGCTCCTTTTTGTTTTCTCTAATTAAGGCAATTGTTACCTATAAAAACAAAGAATATGGTACAATATATGGCGAATGAGCTACAGAGATATAGATTTTATAAACAAACAGACACTAGTCAGGAAATTCGTCATTCACTAAACCTCATATGGTACCTGTACCTCGGAATTTTTGGACAAATAACAATGTCGATATAGTGATATTCGTTCAGTCAATGATTGCCCACTTCTGGACGACAAAATGTCACTCATCGGAATTGTTAAGATGACGCAGTTGTGCAAATGTTATAATAGAGGCACAATGTTAATGTTACTGGTAATACTTTAAAAGTAATCTAAGTGATAATACAATAACAGGGTTTAAACATGTTAAGGGGTTTTCTAAGAGATGCAAATACTCCGTTTATTTTCTTAAAAATCTAGTATTTGGTAGATTTATTTGTGCTGATAACGAATCTAAAATAAAAAGAATAGGTCACCGTGCTCGTTTTTGAGGTACAGTCATTTCAAAAAGTACATATTTTCCCAAAAAATCACCCGATTTACCATACAAAGTATAGGGAAAGCTCCAAAACATCGATCATTATGTGCTTGTAAAATAGTAAATGCTCCATTTATTTTTTTAAGTTTTACATATGTTAAAGCACTTCTTGCGCTCTTTAAAATACTGAAAAAAAAGATAGGGTCACAGTGTTAGTTTTCAAGAAAAATGACAAAAACTTGTATTTTTTAAATATAATTTGATTACTGATGGCACATCTGCGTCTGCATAATTTCCCGCGTATATATTACGCAGCTATGCGGCGCGTGATTAACCAAACGCGTTAGTAAAGCATGCGTTCAGTGTGCATTAAAATTTGCGCAAGCAAAACCGATGCAAACATTTTTTGATTTTTTACTATTTATGAATTGCTATCATTGACCGTTTGAATTAGTAATGATAGCATAATTTGATATTCAACTAAAAAAAGACAAGTTACAATTTGAATCTTTAGAGTCCCCAGTCCATAGAAAATGCAAAATGCCACAGCAGATCAATTTGTCTACACCAATGAACTATATGAATGAACCAGAAGTGTAACGATAATGATGAAAGATCCCCTGGACCCGTCCGAATATTTTTGGGAAATTACAATAAATAAGTTAATTCATTGAAAATATTTGCATACATCCAAAAAACGGGTTTGAAAGCCGCAATCTTGTTCCACCATTCACATTAATTTTCGAAACTTATTTGGCTTGATTTTATATACTAAAAAGACGATATACACAACAACTACCGTTAACACACCACGCGTCGACTAGACAGGGTTATGATGAATATACTAAAAATTGTAAAATTCTTACTTTTTACACCAGTCACTTTGGTTTCAGGGAGACAATATATCACAGCAGAATCAATTCTGAAAGTGTAAACAATGTTTCTTACCGAGATCGCTACGCAGTGAAAAGGGATACGTAATCTCAAATAAGTCTGCACATCTATGTTAATTAAAATCTATGGTCCACACACCCTTGCTACACATCTGTGGTGTGGTGTCTATTGAGTGGGGTGGGTGGGGTGTTGTGTGTATGAATATGTGGTTGTAAATATAAATAATAGTTCAAAGTGCCTTAAGATGTGCCAAAAAGTTTCCTGGATTATAAATTGTTTAGTTTCAACATTGTCACTTTAATTGATGTATACATTTATAAACTTTGTTTAGTATACTGTTTAATACATCTTGTATGTTGTAAATCGTACCATGTCGGGCGAGAGTAAGAACTCCATTGGCTGGTACGGATTTACATGGGTAAAGATTGTTATGAATAAGTGAATAGATATTAAGTACAGGTCTTTTTAATCCAGGCATTTAAAAACTGCGACGATTGATCTTTACTCGTAGATCTTTCGAAGTTGTTCATTCAGTAGACAATTTGCCCACACGATATAACAATAAACTGATTGATGTTTTCTATATAAAATCTGACAAGATTATCCAGTTGATCTTGTTAATGTGTTGTTTTATTAATAAAGTATCACAAAATGTATTGTCGACTTAAGCTATCACTTTATATGTAACCTTATAACATGGTTAGCCTAAGCTGTCTTAGTTTCTCTTGTAGTAAACATACCTACGTAGACGTTTTACCATTTTTTACATATAAGTGTGTATTGCGTATGTAAAAAGCAACAAATAAAAAGTACATTAATGCTTTCTGATTGTTTAAAAACACCTACCTAAACATTAGTACTTTTTTGAAGTGGATGTTTTTTTGTTAATTCTTACAACAGGTTGGTGACAAATATATTCAGTTTGATAAGAAAATTTCGATGTTTTTAAATGGTGGTTTTCTTTGTTTTTTCTTTTGCTTGTTTGTTTGGAAAGGTAGAAATATGTAAGAAAAGTGTTAAAAACAGTGTTATGTAAAATTTGTGAATTCCTTTCGCTTTTGAAAAGATTTTAAAGCTAAATCATGAACTAATAAATTCTGTGTTTGCATTTTCGGGACAAGTGTCGATACCGAAAATACAAACAAATCTACGAAGTCATCCGCTAACAATTGAAATATATGAACATTTTATTGAATCTATAATGTCATGCAGGCACGTCAACTAGGATCATAAGAGTATTTGTGATGACTCACCCCGAAAAGGGGGACTTTGCGACAGAACACTTTTCGAGAAAATGGCGAAAATAGGCAGCAAAAAATAAAAAAATAATAATAAGAATTTCCAACACATTTTCTGTTGTAAAATGTGATTGCCTTGATCAATTTCAACAAGTAAGGTATCATTTTAAAGCTTAGAAAATACTAAAACAGATGAAATAATAAAATCAAAATTGAAATCATCTGCAAAGTCCCCCCTTTCGGGGTGAGCCATCACATTTTTCTAATGACCGACCGATCTTAACCTTTAGTACAAAAATCCTACACAAACAATCCTACATTGGCAACAAAATCTTTTTTCCTGTATATCTTAATTATATATATAGTTGTCTACAATTAGACTACTATAAATAGGAAAATATGGCCCCTCGTACATAGTTCCCCCTAAAAATAGTTTACCAAGTATTAAAGATTATATGTACATGTATATATAAAGGGAATTATTGTTATGGAATGTTTTCTTAATAATGTGGATTTGGGGCCACTGTCGACAAGGACAATCACATTCTAGTCAAAGACTAGCTCCTGAAAAACTCACCAAAACAAAACAACCAAAAACTAAAAAGTCCTTCGATTTTGATAATTCAGATAACATCACCCTACTATTATATCATCAGTTGTACGATGGAGCAATACTTCAAGTTGGCACTTAAAGTTTGATGCTATTGGCATATATAGCATCTTGCAGAAAATGGAATGACTGAGCCCATCAAATTGTATATACACAATGTCATTACCTGGATAATCCATGTAACTACAACCGCCGCACCTTATTAGCAGGCAAATTACAGAAAATAATCAATAAATCAGCAATATAAGTAATGTCCGGTTGTTGTTTTTTCGTATAATGGTAAAAAATCTTAATTGGCATATTGGCATATAATGCCTCTTGCAGTAAATGGAATGACTGAACACATCAAATTGTATATATTCCTAGGTAAATACCTGGATAGTGTAGTAAAATCAAACAAGCAAAATAGTCTACACAGAAATGGCTAAACTTAAATTGAGAGGAAACCAAGTTTTGAAATATAATTCTGTGGTGGCAGTGATGGCAGTGTTTTCATTTGCACCTCGGATTTATTTATCAGTTAAAAGTTCAATCAAACATTCTAAAGACAATTTAATTAATGTTAGAAGAGAAACAATATAGTATGATGTAAGTTATGTAGTTTGAACATCACAGGTGTAGAAACATGCAAGATATTTACATGGTTAACCCTAGAAATCCTTTTTTTTTCACACCATTTTTTCTACGAAAAAATCATTAAAGTTCGTAAAGAATTGCATTTTTTTTTCAATATTCCTAAAATTCAGCCAAAACTACTGGTAGGTAATGTTGCTATAAACATGTTGTATTTAAGTAAGAAAGTGGAGGGAAGAATCTAGGCCAGTCCCTATAAACGCCACATTTCTGTGTCCTACAACATTTATAAAATACTCAAAGTGTTTCATCGAATGACATCACAATAGTCGATTCCTTTGTTGATATCACCAGAAGCACTCACGGTTTGACAGTTTCGGTATTATGCATTATCTCAAAATAATTGATGAGTATGTACACCCAACTAAAACAGATGGGTGTAATAATTCACTCTAAGATTTAAGTGGAAACAAATATTGAATGTGTCTTCAAACCCATATATCTATCTGTATGAAATTCTGGCTGAACCATGAAATTACTGATATGTGATGTGCAATTGCTGCAAACTGCACATTATTTGTTTCCTTGAAATAAAATGAATACTCCAGTATTTTTACAGTTAATGGGGCATTGGACAAAATTTTAAAATTTTGTTTGAGGGTGATTTACACTTCCCAAGTTAGAAAATAATAGTAAATTACCAGATATCGGGAAAATTTTGATCAAAACATTCAAAAAAGTCGAAAATTTGAATTTTATTTTACTTGGTGATTTTGGGTATGAGGCTATTCTCTAAACATATTTATTGATGCTATACAACGAGAAAAAGCCAAAGATTTGTTTGTAAAACATTCCTCTCACATCATAGATTGCAGAAAATTCAGAAGAAATTTGGAATTTTCTTTGAGGTCTCCTGAAAAGGCCAGTTCTAGAAATTCAACTATAGAGGGCAGTATTTATCGTTGTCGACAACGATAATTAAAAATAAGAGAATATATAAATATTTTGGACTATAGGGTTTAAACTTGAGAATAAAACTTTGAATGCTGTCATTATTACCGTTAATACTTCAAATGATGCAAAAATCTCAAAATGTTTAGGGAAAAGTTTGGGGATGATGCTGAACTTGTCCAATGCCCCTTTAATAGTTTTTTCTTTTTAGATAAATCGTTCACTGACTTTGCAATGGTTATTGAAGTATTTACGAGTGATTTTCCCAAAATTTGATAAAAAATATCAAAGCCAAGATTGAAACGAAGGAAAATAGGAACTCTATCCTGAAGTGTTAGTTATTCAAAGGATATCAACCCTTCAATAATTACGTATTATATCTAAAAGTTTGTACGATGGGTCAATAATTCAAGTTGGCACTTCAAGTTTGATGGTATTGGCATCTTGTGGAAATTGGAATGACCGAGTCAATCAAATTCTATTTATTCCAAGGTCAATACCTTAATAGATAAAATTACGACACGTCCCCCTAAAACAGATACCGGTAATAAAGAATAGCAATTATTCAAGTCCAGTTCATTTGTATGACTTTTACAAAGACGTATATTATTTTCATTAAATATATAGATGTCATTGTTTCCTCATTTCCTTAAATGTTTATTGTTCATTTCATTCTAAATCTTAACATGAACCCACAGCATTTTTGAATCCTTGTCCTACCGAGGAAATGGGGTGTTGTGGGTAGGTACCATACTGATGGAATCTCTCCTAGCTCACAGGAACCAAAACAAATGTGATTTGAACCCTTTACGTTAGCTTCCGGATATCATTTGCAGTCATTGGGAAAAGTTCAGGGTGGGATTGGGTAAGCCTTCAAATTTTGAGATTAATAGGTTGGGTACCATATACCCATTTATCAAAGTTGCAATTTTGAGGGGGGAATTTGGCATGCTGTAGGTCTTAAACTTTCAGGATATGTTATAATTTTCATGTTTTTTAAGCAGAAAACCCCAATCAAATTCCGATATTTAGATAGAGAATGTAAATAATACTATTAGTACATACACATCAAATGACATCATAACAGTCTATTAAGCAATTCCCAGGTTGGTATTTGATATCGCTTCAAGCACTCACGGTTTGACAATTTCGGCATTATACATCATCTCAAAGCATTGATGAGGTTATACAGATAGGTGTAATAATTCACTCAAGGTTTAAGTGGAAACAAATATCGAATATGTCTTCAAGGCCATAAATTCTAACTGAGCTTCAATAATGATGTGTACTAGAATTGTTTTGCATTCGATTTTTTTTGTAATCAAAACTTACTGTAAATGTTGAATTTTCGAGTTTTCTTTTTAGATATATCTAAGAAATTAAATTTAGTTTATTGGTAAATTATACTTTGAAGTTGCAAATAGATATTTCTACGCTGCTGATAAAGATACAGATACAAAAACAGAAATGGGCTAAATTTTGTAATGTGTATTTCTTTATTGATACAAATCAACACTTTAACAAAATTCGTCATGTGAGTGCAAGAAAGTCGTATTTGCAATGACTGTCATATGTATTATTTATGTTATACCTTATCACTAGAATACATAAAACCTCTCAAAATTTCTCTTCCAAATGTTAGTGGCGCTTGAAATGTTCCTTCAGGTGACCAAGACCCATTTCAAGAGCCGCTTTAAGAGCCACTGACCAAGACTGGACATTATACAGTGTACTATGCAAATTTAAGAAAAAGGAAGCTATTATAGATACGATTTTCTTGCGCTCACATGACGAACGGGATGACGAAATGTTACTTCGATGTTGATGCAGTAAAGATGCATGGTTACCATCTACATAATTTAGTTCAGTTCATGTGTAAAAGTTTTGTGTCGTTTTAATACGAGTACCTGCTAAATTTATGATAACAAAACCTCAAGAAGAAAGGTTAACATCACCAGACCTAATTTTGTGAAATTCTATCATTTACCTAATGTAAATACAAAGTAATTGCATCACTTACTCTGATAACCATCCTACCTGTATATAATTGCTTTTCTATTCAATTTGAAGGCTACAACTATATAGAGATCTAACAAAAATACAAACGACATCTTCTTTAAATTGCTAGATAGATGTTATTTACAATATATAACCAAATAGATTTTCTTTGAAATGAGTGA
>JXSR01S002781.1:73019-87916 GCA_000969725.1 Ophiothrix spiculata | reverse complement strand
TGCACTCACATGACGAATGGGATGACGAAATGTTACTTCGATGTTCATATTTGAAGTGATGCAGAAAAGATGCATGGTTACCATCTTCATAATTTAGTTTAGTTCATGTGTAAAACTTTGTATCGTTTTAATACGAGTACCTGTTAAGTTTATGATAAAAAAACCGCAAGAAGAAAGGTTTACATCACCATGATCACCAAACCCAATTTTGAGAAATTCTATCATTTACCTATTGTAAATACACAGTAACCGTATCAATTACGGTTATGATCGTCCTACCTCTATACAATTACGTTTCTCTTTGAAGACTACAACTATAGATCAAATTTCAACGAAATTACACAAAACGTCTTCCTTTAATTGCTAGACTGATTTTATTCAGTACAATAGCGGTATATAACCAAGATTTTATTTGAAAGGAGTGGTATTTTTAGCTTACATGGTATAATTGCTGCTGAAATTTACTGTTTGTCTAATGATATAGAGTTGAGTCCATTGATTGTATTCGTATGAATATGCCTTAACCATTTGCAAATACCGTACAGCTGGATAAATCGGATAGCAGCGGAGTAAATGCATGCATCTTTGATCTACCGGAATGGCAGTAAAACATTCACCAACCTTCCACAGTTTTGAGATCCTTATATAGGCAAGAACTGATATATTGTAAAGACATTAGACACAGCCAGGTTTTGTTTAGTTTAGTGAGTAATAACAAGTTATGCATTGTATTTCATGGCTCATTCTCCGATAAAGCGTGCAACTTTGGTTAGAGAAATGTTGAAATTTCGACTACTAATAACTCTTAATATCTTTTCTTTAATAATTATTTTTGAGAAAATTTGTTTTCTTACAAATTTGATTTTTACACTAAATTAGGAGCTCTACACATACTACGCTGTGGTGAAGTATTTTCGCTCATAGTGTACCGCGTTTTGCGAAAAGGCAGCAGAATGTACATTACGTATCTGTTTCGACGTACCGTCGTCACATAGGTTTTTTTTTTGATATTAATATCCTTGTTAATCGTAACTGTAAATGTATAATTCTATATAAAATATATGTTATGCAACACTAAAGTTAATGATTTTAGAAATAATTACGTATCTGTTTGCAATATTGGCGACAAACAGCTCTTATGCCATATCAAATACTTAATATAAATAAACGTTATATGTCATTATCAATACCTATTACGGACTGTTATATAGTGTGCATTATATTTTATATGCTCAAATATTTTAGGAACGGGGGCTCACGAAACAGAAAATGTATGGCTGGCGACATGGGGAAATTGAAGATTTTTCATTTTCAGATTTATCGTTATCTACTTTCCTGACATGCTAATATGTTTAGCTCCACGCATGTTACTGATGTGACTCTAATGTATTAACTAAACCAATCAAATTCATTTGTAATAGGCTTAACAACGTTAAACAAGCAACACGAACATAAGCGACACCAAAACGGAAAGAAATTTGCTGCATGTTTACCATTAATTTCATTTTTAAGTTATCACGTTTCCCTTGTCCTCCATCTTTTTTTGGTCTCTTTTTAGATGAATTATACCATTTCTTATTTAGACAGAAGTATAATTTGTAAGCATTAGGGTAGATGAGGATACGGGTGCAGATGCTTAATGGCATGTGATTCAAATAACAAAATTCACAATCAATCTCCGTTCAAAGAAAATCTAAATAGTTCTGTTTGAGCACAAAGCAAAACCGTTTGAATTCATTATTGTTTTGAGTTGCGAGCATACTTGTATCTGTCTACTCAGCGATATGCCCAACAACTAGTTTTATGCACGAATTCTTGGTTTTTTTAACAGGTTCAAACTATAGATTTTTATATCATGACCTTTACAAAATTTGCTTTGACGCTTGACACATTTTGAGTGACAATGACTTTTGTAAACAGCAGCATAAAGTAATTTGGAATGATGGCATCCCTAGGCATCTACATATATCAAATTCTAGCCAAAGAATAACTACTGAAAAACTCACCAAAACAAAACAACCAAAAACTAAAAAGTCCTTCGATGTTGATAAGTCAGATGACATCAACCCTACTATTATTTTATCAGTTGTACGATGGGGCAATTCTTCAAGTTGGCACCTCAAGTTTGATGCTATTGGAATTAAAGATTAAAGTTCAATCAAACCTTCTAAAGATAATTTAAGTAATGTAAGAAGAGAAACATTGTAGTACAAATTATGTTGTTTGACCATCACAGGTGTAGAAACATGCAAGATATTTATATGATTTAAACCTAGAAATCCTTTTTTCACACCTTTTTTCTTCGAAGAAAGCATTAAAGTTCGTATTTAATACTTTTTTTTTTCAATATTCCTTAAATTCTAGTCCATCTAGATGGACCTCGCAAGCGAACGCGAAGCATGCTCGCGCCTACGGCATTTGCTTGTGAGGTCCATCTAGATGGACTATAAAATTCAGACAAAACTACGGGTATGTTGCTATAAACATGTTGGCCTGTATTCCAGAAAGGTGTTTAGCTAAATCAAGGTTTTATTTCTCGTCAACAGCACGACTCATTGAACTGTTCTGCTTGAAAGCTGCAATGATGCACATCATTCCTTGACAGTTGATGCTCAGTTAAACATTGGTTTAGCTAAACATCTTTCTGGAATACGGGCCGTTGTATTTAAGTAAGAAAGTAGAGGGAAGAATCTAGGCCATTCCCTATAAACGTCATATTTCTGTATCCTATAACATTTATAAAATACTCAAACTGTTACATCGGATGACATCACAATAGTTTATTCCTTTGTTGATATCACCAGAAGCACTCACGGTTTGACAGTTTCGGTATCATATAAAAAAAAATTATGAGTATGTATTAACAGATGGGTGTCATAATTCACTCTACGATTTAAGTGGAAACAAATATTGAATGTGTCTTCAAAACCATATATTTATCTGTATGAAATTCTGACTGAACCATGACATTACTGTTGCAAACTACACATTATTTCTTTGAATTAAAATAAACATGACAAATGAATACTGCAGTATTTTTACAGTTGATAGTTTTACCTTTTAAGATAAATCATTCACTGACTTTGCAATGGTTATTGAAGTATTTACCTGTGATTTTATCAAAATTTGATAAAGAATATTAAAGTAAAAATTCAAACGAAGGAAAATAAGAACTCTATCCTTAAGTGTTAGTTATTCGAAGGATATCAACCCTTCAATAATTACGTAATATAGAAGTTTGTACGATGGGTCAATAATTCAAGTTGGCACTTCAAGTTTGATGGTATTGGCATCTTGTAGAAATTGGACTGACCGAGTCAATCAAATTCTATTTATTCAAAGGTCAATACCTTAATAGATATAATTACGACTTGTCCCCTCTAAAACAGATACCGGTAATAAAGAATAGCAATTATCCAGGTCCAGTTCATTTGTTTGACTTTTACAAAGAACATTATTTTCATTTAATATATAGATGTCATTGTTTCCTCATTTCCTTTAACGTTTATTTTTTATTTCACTCTAAATCTTAATTTGAACCCACAGCATTTTTGAATCCTTATCCTACCAATGGAATGTGGTGTGGTGGGTAGTTATTATTATGATGGAATCTCCCCTAGATCACAGAAACCAAATGTGACTTAAACCCTTTATGTAAGCTTCCGGATATCTTTTGCAGTAATTGGAAAAAGTTCAGGGTGGGATTGGGTACGCCTTCAAAGTAGCTATTTTGAGGGGGGGGGGGTATTTGGCATGCTGTAGATCTTTAACTTACAGGATATGTTATACTTTTCCTGTTTTATAAGCAGAAAACCCCAATCAAATTCCGATATTTAGATGGCGAATGTAAATAATACTATTAGTACTTAAACATCAAATGACATCATAACAGTCTATTAAGCAATTCCCATGTTGGTATTTGATATCGCTTCAAGCACTCACGGTTTGACAATTTCGGCATTCTACATCATCTCAAAGCATTGATGAGGTTATACAGATAGGTGTAATAATTCACTCAAGGTTTAAGTGGAAACAAATATCGAATGTGTCTTCAAGGCCATAAATTCTAACTGAGCTTCAATAATGATGTGTATTAGAATTGTTTTGCATTTGATTATTTTTTTAATCAAAACTCACTGTAAATGTTCCATTGTTATTATTTAAAGAGAATTTTCGAGTTATCTGTTTTAGATATATCTAAAAAATTAAATGTAGTTTATTGGTAAATTACATTTTTAAAGTTGCTGAAATGCAAATAGATGTTTCTACGCTGCTGATAAAGATACAGATACAAAAACAAAAATGGACCACATTTTTGTAATGTGTATTTCTTTATTGATACAAATCAACAATTAAACAAAATTCGTCATGTGAGTGCAAGAAAGCCGTATCTGCAATGAGTGTCATATGTATCATTAATGTAATACCTTATCACTAGAATACATAAAACTTCTCTCAAAATTTCTCTTCCAAATGTTAGTGGCTCCTTGTTCCTTCAGGTGAAGACCCATTTCACGAGCCGCTTTAAGAGCAACTGACTGACCAAAAATGGACATTATATAGTGTACTATGCAAATTTATGAAAAAGGAAGCTATTGAGTATAGTAGATACGATTTTCTTGCACTCACATGACGAATGGGATGACGAAATGTTACTTCGATGTTCATATTTGAAGTGATGCAGAAAAGATGCATGGTTACCATCTTCATAATTTAGTTTAGTTCATGTGTAAAACTTTTGTAGCGTTTTAATATGAGTACCTGCTAAATGTATGAAAAAAAAACGTAAGAAGAAAGGTTTACATCACCAGACCTAATTTTGAGAAATTCTATCATTTACCTATTGTAAATACACAGTAATTGCACCACTTAATCTGATAACCATCCCACTTGTATACGATTGCTTTTCTCTTCAATTTGAAGACTACAACTATAAAGATCAAATTCTAACGAATACAAACGACAAACTGCTATAGATGTTATTTACAATATATAACCAAATAGATTTTCTTTGAACATGTTGAAATGAGTGATATTTTTAGATTACTATTTTTCAAGGAGTAAATATATAATTGACTCCATTTATAGTCTTGGTATGTGTATGCCTTTACCATTTGCAAATACAGCTGGATGTAGTAATAGTAGCGGGATAGATTTATTTATCTTTGATCTGCAGGAATAACACTATTTAACGTGCACCAAACATATAGCTCTTGGATATTTTTGACACTTGAGCCAGTGAGTTCATAATATCGTATTATTCACGCGTTACACGTTCACAATCAATTTTCACGTGGTAAATGTCGTGTTCAAAGTTAGGATCCAAAAAGGATGAATTTGTCACGTGTTTTGTATTAATTTCAATTTCAAATGAATGGATATCCCTTGTTCTCCATCTTAAGGAATTTTGTTAGTCTCATTTTGAAGATGATTTGTTTTTCTTACGATTAAGACGGTAACAACAAATCCACTTCAGAAGAATTTCTGTTGTACGTTAAGTATAATTTGTCATCATTGGTCAGGGTGGATGAGGATGCTGATGCTGATGTATATTCTTACATTTTTATATTAAAATAACTTTAGAGTAAGAACTCGCAATGCAAATCCAACTACATAATTTTGAAAAGTAGATATTTTAACATTAAATTTTGTTTTATTACCAACCACGATCTGTCCACTACTTTTATAAGATATTTTTGAGCTAAACAGACCTTTTGCAATAAAGTCATCAAAACATCAACAACACAATAATTCTTGTCTAATTTCATATATATTACTGCAGAGATGCAATAAAAATGCATGGTCGCCATCTTTTTAATTGAAAGTTCATATTTAAAATATTGTTTCGTTTTCATACGAGTACCTACTAATTTATGATACAAAAAAGAAAAAGGAAAACCTGTTTCAATATATTACCCAAATAAAGACTGGTTGCCGACTCCAACCCAATTACGAGAATTCTATTATTTATCTTTTGTAAATACACAGTAACCGTATCAATTACGGTTATGATCGTCCTACCTCTATACAATTACGTTTCTCTTTGAAGTCTACAACTATAGATCAAATTTCAACGAAAATACACAAAACGTCTTCCTTTAATTGCTAGACTGATGTTATTCAGTACAATAGCGGTATATAACCAAGATTTTATTTGAAATGATGGGTATTTTTAGCTTACATGGTATAATTGATGCTCAAATATACTGTTTGTATAGGGATATAGAGTTGAGTCCATTGATTGTATTCGTATGAATATGCCTTAACCATTTGCAATACAGCTGGATAAATCGGATAGTAACGGAATGAATGCATGCGTCTTTGATCTACCGGAATGGCAGTAAAACATTCACCAACCTTCCACAGTTTTTGAGGTAACTATATAGGCAAGAAGTGGTAGATTTTAAAGACATGCATTAGACACTTAAATATATCGTTAATATCGTGTTTGTTTTAAAGTTAGGATCTAAAAAAGGATAAATTTGCTGCATGTTTACCATTAATTTCACTTTTATTATTACGTTTCCCTAGTCCTCCATCATAAGGAATTTTTGGTCTCTTTTTAGATGATTTATTCCATTTAAAATTTAGACTGAAGTATGATTTGTAAGCATTGGTCATATTGGGTAGATGAGTGCAGATGCTTAATGGCATGTGATTCAAACAACAATATTCACAATCAATCTCAGTTCAAAGAAAATTTAAATGGTTCTGTTATAGCACAAAGCAAAACCATTTGAATTAATTATTCTTTTACAGTTTGAGTTGTGAGCATACTTGAATCTGTTTACTAAGCGATACAACTAGTTTTGGGCACGAGTTCTTATTTTTAGCAGGTTCAAACCATAGATTTTAATATCATGACCTTTACAAAATTTGCTTTGACGCTTGACACATTTCGAGTGACAATGACTTTTGTAAACAGCAGCATAAAGTAATTTGGAATGATGGTATCCCTGGCCATCCACAAATTGAATAATAAACACGTTTCCGTTTGGAATTGGTCACAGTCTTCCTGATATGATTGATGTACCAACAATGCTAAATGCTCTGTGGCTAAATTTAACATACGTTTGTTAGGGTCAAACTATAGTTTTTATGAGCTACCAAATATTTGGTGCAACAAGTCTTTGTTATCTTATAATCTGATATATAGTTCCAATGTATTTTCTATTAATAACGGAGGTTTGGTGAATAAAAATCAATTCTACCACATAGTGGAGTATTTGGTGAAAATGTTTGATGATTTACAACACCAATTATCCGTTATTAATTAGAGGATGCATTGGAATTATATTACTAGATTATAAGATAACAAAGACTTGTTACACAAAATATTTGGTAGCTCAAAAAGAACTACTCCCAAATGTTGATTGCTTTAGCATGGATTCTAAAGGCACTGGTCTTTTTGGTAGGTTTCTAGTCCAAGCTTTAATATACTCTACAAATCTTGAAGTATGCAACAAGCTGCCGATTGAAGCACATAAACCGATATGACCATACGCGGAAATAATTAGTCCGTAATTCTCAAATCAAAACAACGTACCCAATAATGTTTAATATTCAATTTAACTTATATTCAAGATTTGTCCATGTAGTATCAACAAAATTAACCAAAACTAATTATATTAATACCAATCTCATGAAAGATTCATTAACCAAATGTATTAATATGCAGTGATTTGGTCTTAATCAATCCTAATCAATCATTGCTAGTCTCTTTCACACTACAAAAGCAACAGTTCACTATGTTATAGAATACAAGGGATATTCTTTGGATCTTGTAACAGAGTCTGATTGCTTGTTGCATACTTCAAGGTTTATAGAGTATAGTGATAGCAATTTTTGCTGCCATCCAGTGAAGTCATAGGTCTAATTATCTATCTACATTCAAGACATTTGATGACATTATTTCTTGTTCTTCAAAGTGAAGAGAAGATTTGTATCACAATATGTGTACCGCCGCGGCAAAAGGGTCCAGTTGTCGACTCCTACATGTTGCTCATTGTAGCATATCTGATGTATACAAATACCTTACAAAAAATATGCTACAAGGAGCAACATGTACGAGCCGACAACTGGACCCTTTTGCCGCGGCGGTACACATATGAGGATAACAGGTCCTGAAATGTTCAAACCACAATGTTATTTAAGAAATTTCGAATTATTGGTTCTCAGTTCCACTATCCTAGAACCAATAGGGCAAGACGTGTCTCACTTTATCTATATTTGTTAATTGGTAGTTTTGCATCAAGTTTTAACCTAACATTATTGATCACTTTTACATAACTTACGGGGTTTTTTCTGTATGTACTCCACATAAAACAAACATAATCTCCATTATAAATTGGACAAAGAGTATCATAACTTGGACAGTGATAGGGTCAAATTATAGTTCTTTTGAGCTACCAAATATTTTGTGTAACAAGTCTTTGTTATCTTATAATCTAGTAATATAATTCCAATGCATCTCTTATTCAATAACGGATAATTGGTGTTGTAAATCACCAAACATTTTCACCAAATACTCTTCAATGTGGTAGTATTGATTTTTCATCACCAAGCCTCCGTTATTAACAGAAAATACATTGGAACTATATATCAGATTATAAGATAACAAAGACTTGTTGCACCAAATATTTAGTAGCTCAAAAGAACTATGTTTTCACCCATATAAAATGGACAAAATATTTTTTTTACAAATGAACGCTGCTTCTGTTTGAATGAGCTTAGGTAAAATGATTTAGCTTTTAGCTGAATAATTCACTGATCGACTCAAAAGTGTTTCAGTTAATGGTTTCCTCAGAAATTGCATTAATGATGTTTATGATTTAAATGAAAAATAAATCAAATCATGGTGAGCTGTTGAAAATTATTTATTATTGCAAATTTAGATAAATGGTACTCATTCATGCCTCTTGACTCTCTTTAATCGACAGCTCCATTTACGTCGATTATTTACAGATGATTGAAAAGCTTTTTTCATTCTAATTTTGTTATTTATAATTGTATAAGCACCTCATAAAAGTATTTTAATTATGATATGAATGTATGCAATACGAGTATGTGTTTATTTCACATTGTAAATGTATACGTGTACAGGTGAATGAATAATAAAGGCATTTTGGCTTTTAAAAGTTGCTTACAAAAATGTAATTTAGAGTAGTACTGTGACTAATGGGAAGATAGATGCATATCGGAATTTCTCTTTCTGTATAAGTTCTTTTACCTTGAAAGTTTTAGCAGTAGAAATGAGCAGACGAACATGTACATATACAGCATTGGGCGTTTAATGGGATTATCTTCTACATAATTTATAACAGTTCATAATGCTTTTTTTTTTACTTTAAACATCAGTGGCCATAGAGAGCATGTGGACCGGGGGTGCGGCTGCAACCCCAAAAATTCAATATGTTGATCGGAGAAGTTCAGGTTACAGTTACTAGCATATTAAGAATTTCATGTGATATAACTTTGATATTGATGTTACTTAAAGCTCCAAATTGTAAGTTGTTGTTGCAAACTCAAAAGATAGGGCTGAGATAGCTATTGGTTTTCTCCACACCCAACTTGATTTCGACCCAAAGTTAACAATACTCAAAATTACTAATCTATCTAACATGCAGTTAATTAATCTTAATAATACTCATGAAACAGTTATTACATTAAGAATTTAATTCGAGAAACCTTAAATCTTAAAGCAACCGCCTTGGACAACAACCAGTAATTGCTTGTATGTAATTCGACCATATGTTTTTATACAATGTTGCGACTGTAATCATCAGAGCGTTTTATCGGAGCTAGAATCATTTTTACGCTAAACAAACCATGATAGTTGTGAATAAGGTTTCTTTTCAACATCTTTGTAGTAGTTTGGCAAAGTAAAAAAATGTGCCTATTAAGCTTTACTATACAATGTAGGGCTGTACGTGTAAGTACAGGGGTCTGGTGGGTTTTGATCTATTTCCCCCAACATATAAAAGTGCAGGAAAAAATACATAAACGAGTTGCAAGCTATAGTAGATCTGATAAACGCTCCAATGATTTCATAGGATGTTCAATTTTAGGCTAATTTTGTTGGCTCTGGATTTAACACATTAACCGACTTCGAAACTCCACACTATTATAGCTGTGAAACAGAACAAACAGCTACCACCGTAGATATCATTTTCGTAATAACAGGATTTGATTAAGTTATTTGTTTATTGAGAAAACAGTTTTCGCTTATGACTATAATTAAAAATCTTTATCAAAGGATATGAATCTTGAATACGGTACATCACATTTACCATCAAAACAAAAGAGATGGTGTTTTTAAAGCTTATGCTATTTTTTTTAGTATGTTAACGTTTTAAGACCGACTGGTGTTGATTTTGAATGATAATGTAACAAACCCGAGTTGTTTTGCCCGAAAAATCGGGCGTGAATTATGATTCTGAGTTCGCCCTGTTTGAGCTGTGAATAGCCTGATTTTAGTATCTACATTTTCTACATTTTGTCTGATATACGCATTCGCATAATTTACTTACAAATTGAGCATTCCAATTAGGCAAAAATTGCAATTTTTATGTAAACAAAAGAAAAATACGGCATTCTAATGTTTATGTTTTAGATTTTAGTTCACCATCTCAACGCTGCCTTGATAGCTCAGCGGTAGATCTCTCGCTTCGTAATTCATGACTTACCCCCGCCATAATCCAAGGTTCGAGTCCCCGCAAAGGCAGTGGAAACTATTTATCTTTTCCTGATTGAAAAATAGTTAGGATTCATATTTTCCTGGGCATGTGGATTCCTCGTACCCTTAAATCAAACATCTTTCATATAGTTGCCAGTGAATTTATTTGTCCCGATTCAATTTGATTTTTAACATATTGAAAGTAGTAAAAAAAAAAAAAAATAAAACAGGGGGACAGTTTAATAGATAAAATGAGTTGTGCAATACAAATGTTTCTACTAAATTCAATGGATTTTAGAAATATGCTTTGTAAAATAAATGGTGTTCAGTATAAAACATCGTACCAATTATTGTTTAAAACTCTACAAACCAATTTAAAAGGTGTAGATTCCTATTCAACATGTGTTTATTTACTTTTAACTGATTGACCTTGACCCCTGGATTGCATTTTGTGAGATTTAATCTTTATGTTGCTCCTTGTTTACTCTCAAGAGTCAAAAGAAAGTATATAACTCTGGGGATGAGGCTGTCATAAAAATTAAAAAAATACATAAGAAATAGAAAATAAGTATACCAATTAATTTTACGCTTTATGCCATATCTCCAAAACTGTGATGAATTCAGACGTGAAATTTTGGATTTATGATAAGAAAAATATGGGCTTCAATTTGACATCAAAAAATGAATTTTTCCGGTTAAGCCCTGGTGGATGAGAATGTGATCGGAACCTGCAACTTTAAAAGTAGGAATGCTAAACTTTAGAGAGGTTTCAGTTTTAGAATGTGAAAGACATAATGATGAAAATCATGAAAATATTCTTTATCTAAGTTATCTTAGTCCATGAAGCTTATACCGGAGAGCATCAAATCTTTCAGTAGCAACAACAATACAAAGGATATGTTATCACATAAATTGTGTAAGATTTCATATCTAGGACATAATAGACAAGTTATTATATTATAATTATCCTAAATGCAGTAATTTTTGTTAGGCATTCCAGCATAGACTCTGAAAGTAAAATTGTCAAAGCGAAGCAATCAAAGGCATCCAAATTGCCATCAAGTTACGATAACAAAGGGCAAGTGTGTCATATGCGTATTTTGTATTCAAGTGAATATTTGATCTTAGAGGATACATTGTCAGAGGTTCCGTATTGTGTTTATCTAGACGCTGAACGAAAATTGACATATAACACCCCCTGATATCATTCATTACCATCCTGTGTCTACGTTGAATATATAGGTAAACTATAAACTTCTCATCAGTGAGTTTAGAATTGCCACCTGGTCCCATTCGTAATATGTAACTGGGATAGTTTCTATGAATATACCAGGTGGCGACAGGCTTAAATACAAGACACTTACATGAATTGATATTGTAAGGCATTGCATTTATCATATAGGCCTATAACTTGTCCATTATAGAAATCAATAAAAATCTAAATGACGACGAAATTGATAAAATCTTGATAAAACATTTTTTTTAATCATTGCTTACTCGAATTCTTTTACTATGATTCTTTTTCTATTAAATATTGTTACTAATTCATTTTAAATATTTTAAGAACTTCAGAATAATGTTAAACTATATTCACTCAGTGAGATAATCATTTCAGTTGATTGACCGTTTAAAGCGTTTCTGATAAAATTCAAAAGCTCAGTTATTCAGCGTATCAACCAATTACTACATATAATCGTTGTCACAAAAGTATAACTTACCTTAAAGGAACTTGATTATCACATTAAGTCCGTACTTCATCCTAGTAATATTAATTGACATGCTGAAATACAGATATTTTGAACGATTCATTCCATCACAGACTTTTAAAGTAAAATGTCAAAGTGAAGCAATC
Source organism: Ophiothrix spiculata (assembly GCA_000969725.1). NCBI lineage: Eukaryota > Metazoa > Echinodermata > Ophiuroidea > Amphilepidida > Ophiotrichidae > Ophiothrix > Ophiothrix spiculata. Next base: position 75,389 of record JXSR01S002781.1, on the reverse strand, counting down.
AACAGCCAAGTGAATATTTGATCTTTCAGTATCATGGTATAATAAATGAAAATTGTGTTTGTCTGGATTTAATACTTGTGCATGGTGGAGCATTGACATAAGACACCTGATAATGATACCAAAGTGTGTGTCTACGTTGGTTATAGGTAAACTATCAATCTATTGTGCAATTTTGTTATGCAGGGCCCTGCTGTAAAACAACCTTGGTTGAATAGGTTACCCTGCCTAAATATGATGAAATAAATAAATAAATCAACTTCTCATCAGTGAGTTTAGATTTGCCACCTGGTCTCATTCGTAATATGTAACTGGGATAGTTTCTATGAATAAACCAGATGACGACAGAGTGAAATACAAGACACAAACATGGATTGATATTGTAAGGCAATGCATTTATGATATAGGCCTATTATCTTGTCCTATATATAAATCACTAAAAATCAAAATGAAGATACAATCTTGTTAAAATAATTCTTAAAATCATAGCTACCTTGAATTGTTGGATACTGAACCTGTTTCTATGTTGAACAATATTGTTTTAATCTATTTCAAAAAATTAAAGTGCGAAGAATAATTCCCAAAACTATTTTCACTCAGTAAGACTCAGTTGACTGAATGTTAAAACCTTCCCTGATTAAAATTTCTTCAGCATCAACCAATAACTTCATCAACCAGTAACACCATAAAAATCGTTTTGCCAAAGGTCCAACAGACCTTAAATGGAACTTGAATTATTCATGCTAGAAATATTCACTGATATGCTGAAAAACAGATATTCATTTCAGCACAGACTTGAAAGAAAACTATCAAAGGCCAAGTATGTCACATGTGTATTTAAAATTCAAGAGAATATTTGATCTTTCACTATATGAATGAAAATTGTGTTTGTCTGGATGCTGGTAGAGCATTGACATAAGACCCCTCATGATATTGACACCAACCTGTGTGTCTACGTCGGATAAAAGTAGACTATCAACTTCTCATCAGTGAGTTTAGATTTGCCACCTGGTCCCATTCGTAATATGTTACTGCTAACTTGGGTAGTTTTAAAACAGATGGCGGCAGAGTTAAATAAGAGACACAATTGTGGATTGATATTGTAAGGCAATGCATTTATGATGTAGGTCTATATCCTGTTATATAATAATGATATAAAACATCAAAATGATGATCAAAATTAACAATATCTTGTTAAAGTATTTCTACCATCACATTGATAATCACAAAATTTACATTGAATATATTTCTACGTTGAACTATTATCACTAATTCATTTCAAATATTTAAAGTGCTTCAGAAGAATTTCTAAACTATATTTACTCAGTGAGATAATCATTTCAGTTGATTGAACGTTTAAGGCGTTTCTGATAAAATTCAAAAGCTTAGTTATTCTGCGTATCAACCAATTCCTCATAATATTCGTTGTATCAAAAGTCTAACGGACCTTGAAGGAACTTGATTATCACATTTATACGAAGTCCGTACTTTATCCTAGAAATACTAATTGACATGCTGAAATACAAATATTTTGCACTTCAATCCATCACAGACTTTGAAAGTAAACTATTAAAGGGAAGCAATCAAAGGGCAAGTATGTCACATGTGTATTTGAAATTCAAGGGAATATATGATTTTTCACTATATAAATAAATATTGTGTTTGTCAGGATGCTTGACGAGCATTGACATAAGACACCTCAATGGTATTGACACCAAGATGTGTGTCTACGTCGGATATAAGTAGACTACCAACTTCTCATCAGTGATTTTAGAATTGCCACCTGGTCATTCGTATTGTGTAACTGGGATAGTTTCTATGAATAAACCAGATGACGACAGAGGGAAATTGGAAACAAAAATGCTGCTTGGTATTGTAAGGCAATACGTTCATGGTGTTCATAATAAGTCTATATCTTTTTCTTCTACCTTTAGCATTATTGTACAAAGTATTGAATCATTGAAAAATGACACTGACTGAATAATATTAATAGCTAATATTATAATCAACTCAAAGCATTTTCTTTATCTAGTTCGGAAATGATTTTTTTTCCCTTCAAATTAATGGATTTCTACGTGAAATAATTCTAAAATGCTGAAAATCAATTCCTGAATTATACATGATACAAGTATTATCTCGGTGAGAAAATTATTTTAAATGATTCTACGCAGTAAACCTTTCTGATAAAATGTAAAATCTGCAGAATGCCGAAATATACAGTGATCAATGTGATTCACTTCGATAGATGGATACCAACGCGGGCCTCAAATGAAAATTGGAGCTTCTTTTGCTCTTGCTTAATCCGATGAATAATTCCCATGTCATTGTTACCAGAACTTCCAATTCAATTGCGAACACCTGGTAATGATAGGA
>JXSR01S002780.1:147021-157905 GCA_000969725.1 Ophiothrix spiculata | reverse complement strand
GATACAAAAATACATTTTTCTTTCATCCTCTTGTCCAAGATGCAGTCTGCTACAATTGCAACATGCCCATTCCTTCCCATGTCCAAATTTGTTTTGGCTTGTTTCTTTTGATTTATAACATTTGGCGGAAAGCACGGCTAAGCCCAATAGTGCATATGCATTAAATTTAAGGGACGCCTCCATGATGTGAAAGACAGAATAATGGAAAGAATTTTCAATTTTAGATGCAGGAGGAAACCGAAGTGCTTGGAGAAAACCTGCGACGACGATAACCAAATTCACATATAACCTAGGTCCGACGGGGAATCAAACCCAGGGCCGCAGTGGTGAAAGGCGAGGGAAGAAACGCTGCGCCAACCCGTCCCCCCAAATCAGTGGTTTCAACCAGTGGTTCCTTCCTGAATACTTCCCTCCCCAATATACATATTTTCCCTGCTCCTGTCCACAGCCAGCTTGTATTTGGTTTGTTAAAAGCATGTGATCATGGATTGATCTGTCTTAGATCCAATGGATTCAAATATTACTCGTATACTGTCACTTTGCTAATTTGATTGTTGCTGGTACATTTATGAATATCAATGTAGTGTGCAATATTTCAAATTTTATACGTCAACACAATGGAAATAAAAGTACTTGCTTGTGTACTTTGTTGTATTTTTATCCTTGGTAACCCTAAATTAAGTGAAATGAAGTGAATAAAATGTATGCAAACTAAACTAACTGGAGGCTTTTAAATAACAGTTTGCATATGAAATAACTTAAAATTAATATCCTCGGCTTCAGAACCGATTGTTTATATTTATATTTGTTATAAAAGTATCTAGGCAATTTAAATACATTGTATAAATATATTTTATACACTTTTTTGGAAATAAAGGAAAAATTGTATCAGAATCAGTAGTAATATGTTTTAATTCATTCTAAGCAAAACAATGCATATAAAGTAGTTTTATAACATGATAAGAATAGGTAAGATAGAACAAATCTGACTTTTTAAAAGGGAATTCTTGTTCAACTGCCATAATTTGAATTTTTGGGATTATCTCATAAACGGGCCAAAAAGTTCAGGTGAACAAAGGTGATGATTCATCAGTAACTACATCTTAATCAATTCATAATGTTATTTTTCAGTGCCGCTGATGGGACTACGGAACTTCACTTTTTCACCCTATGCCCCACAGTCTAATTACATGTATTTAAATTGAGTATTTGAAAGAAAATGTTTCAGATTTGGATATCGAATAGAGTAGAATTTTATTTGTATGTGTCCAAAGTAAATGAGTATAATTTTTTGTGTGTTTATTAGGGGCGCCAGATAAAACGTTTGCAGGTACTGTTAAAATTGAAAAAAAAATATAGCACTCTTTATGATTACTCACAATCATTTGAGGTTCTATTATTATGAAAGAACTTTTGACTTACCAGACCTCTAGAAAACTTTAAAGGTTTGGTTGCAGAAAATTACTGAATTTTGAAATATTTCAATTTTCCATGTGAAGGTATAGAAAAATTAGCAATATAGGTATCGGTAAATGAATATTTAAGAATTTATCTTCGAGAAGATATGTTTCCCAACATAGAACGGCATATGAATTAAAATTTGAAAATTAATGTAACAGCCAATAATACACCCATTACACTGGTTATGAGTGTTTTACTATACAGGGTGTTTCGAAAAGAAGTTTACTGTTAGGAAATTGCTTCCAATTCAAAAAGTACAAATTATAATACATTGCGTAATAGAATTTCATAGTAAAAATAAGCTAGAGAATTGTCCTTCCGAGACAGACAAAATAATGAATGTGGGACAACCTATTAAAAATATGGCGCATTATTTAATTTGTAGATAAAGTCAGTTGTGCAAAGATTACATGATTTAACACTTGTGTTTTAGATTACATGTACAACAGTATTTTACTGTCAAGAAAATGGCATTCCTGGTGACGAAATTTCGTCACTAATTAACCATCAATAATGATTGCCTAAAACCACTTGGTTTGAGGGCCTAAGGTCTCTTTCTTAAAGGTTAGCTTAGGCCAAAGACATTCACTAATTGATCAACAATACTTTAAGCATATTGCCATAAAATTGTCTCAATATAATAATAATAATAATAATAATATAATCTTTATTTCTTCACGGTAAAAACATGTTCAATTAAAATTGTTCTTCCACATGTCCGTGGATAACATACAAATTTTAAATTTTAAAATACACATATAAGAATAAGAATATACACCTCTCTGGAATATACAAATTAAAAGTAACAACATAGCACAATACAGTTACCAAGATTCACAACAACATTAAACATAATAAACAGGCTATATATATCTGATCATTGCACGGTGATAATTATACATGATAGAAATTGCAATAACATTCAATTAAGCATTGTTGTTTAATAGCTTATAGACATGTTTAAAATGCTTCACGTTCCGTGCACTTTTGAGTTCATCATCAAGGGCATTCCATTTTACTGCGCCAGGGTAATCTAGACTTTTTTAATATAATTTGTGTTTGGTTTTGGAATAGCCAATTTTTTAAAACCACGAAGCTCGTATCTTTCATTATTTCTTAAATTAAAGCGATTACATAAATATGGTGCAGCATTATCGTTAACAATTTTATACATCATAACACAATCATGGAATTCACACCTCTTCTTTATATTATCCCATTTAAGTTCAAGTAGTGCTTGAGTGCTGATAGTTTTTGCCGCCCGACTTTGTAATTTTTGAATAATACCTAAATCATTCTCATTACAAGTAGACCATATAATGTAACAATAATCCATATGTGGAGATACAATGCTTTTAAAAACAAGAGATAATGTTTTTGTAGGTAGTAAACCTTTACATTTTTTTTAACATATACAAACTAGGGAGAATTTGTTCTTGATATTATACACTTCATCATGCCAAGACAAACTTTCATCGACTATTATTCCAAGATGCTTACAACTACTTACTCTCTTTATATCAACGCCATTTATATTTATAGGAATGTCAAGATCTTTGATGTAAGCAAGACGTTGTCTGGAACCTATGATCATAAATTCTGATTGATATGTTTAAACTTAGTTTGTTGCGAATAAGTCAATCATTTAAATTTACAAGATCTTCATAAACAATTTTTGTTAGTTCATCAATGTTGCTGCCTTTTGCATACAATTTTGCATCAGCATACATACGGAACTCATTTTATTTATAATTTACAAAATTCACCGTTATTTTTGTATCACTTGTCACTGATCCGGTAATGAAAAGAATATGTGTGGTGCTCTGGCATAATGAGCGGAAAGTCGCGATTTTCAAAATTGAGTTTATGGCATATTTGAATTCTCTATAATCTTAGCTTTCGAATGATATATAATATGTCTTACTTTCTTTATACAATTTTCATTTAAAGATAAAAACACAAGGCAGTCCACTCAAAATCTGGCAGTAAAAAACGGTCGCAAATCGATTTTAAAGTTTCTGTTTACTATAGTGTATAATAGCAAAACGCGATCAATTACCCTTGAATAATTACACTTCCCGGCGTAATTGACCTTAAAAACGAGAAATATAGGTTAACACTACTGCATTTATTTGTTTTATATCAAAAAAAGAAATTTGATCTTTTCATTATATTTTTACTTTAGCAGCCATTTATTCAAAATCTTCAATCGCGACTTTCCGCTCATTATGCCAGAGCACCACACATATTGTCTATTTAACCTTTGCAGAATACCTTACCAATTAGAGACACATTACGAACTGTAAACTTATTTTTGATACACTTTGTACAAGGAGCACTGAAGTGTGCTCGTATTTGGCGTTATTATGCTCAGTGTTACGAGATATTTGATATGTAGATCTTTTGAATTGACAGTTCTTTTACTATTAGTCATGCAGGACAAATTGACATTAAACTTAGCGCGTATTGTATTTATGTAGTATTTGTATATCATTTTGGACTTTTTGAATCTGCTAAAACTCTATGAGGACAGAAAATATTTGGATTAAACTTTTTCGAAGACTGTCAAGCCAGGGGCCACTTGTGAGTTAATTTTGTTATGTGAAACTTAATTATTTGTTTTTGTTGAGTAATTAATTATCTAATTAGTGAAACTTAATTTTTGAGATGTTTGATTGCTACAGAAAGGGAATTTTTTCTGAGTGAATTTTATTTTGCAATCTAGTGTAATTTCCCATTCTGTGAACATAGACAATTTTTTGCATGAACCCATCAGACGCTAGATGGTGGGATTTCCATAATTAGATCATTAATCAGATCATCTTTAGTACCGGCACTTTGGGAATATCAATTGCCATATAAGGTGTTTGTATTTATCTTGCATTGCAAATGTACTATGGGAAATTCCCAGTGTCTTAAAAAAACTGTATGACAACATGGGTAATTTTTATGCAAATGTAAATGAGCCCAAGCAAAGTGATTTTGGGGCAGATGTGAAATTGACTTTGTTGGAACAGCTTGAGAACTGCTTGAGGAGTTTGATTTCGTTGGACGGAGTTATACAGCTGAGTGGAGTTCGCTAAACTTCGGGATGGAGATACTTTGAGAAAATTATTTTGGAGTATAACGGAGAATTGAAGACAACCTGTTATTTATTTAATGTCCGAGTGGATTATGTGCGTTGGATTTAGCTTCTTTGTGATTGCTGGACTATAATTTGTCGTTGGAGTTCGTCAGGAACGTTTTGGGATTATTTTTGCCACGTGGATTTCGGGACTTGTGATTATACATGAACTTTTAATTTATGCCTTGGACTATTAACTCGGATTATAAATTGTAATGTATCCTAGGATCGCGCGGATCTCGCAGCTGTATCTGTAAGTTTTACATACGGTAAAATCAAGATATTAACAAGCTTTATGACTGTGCTAAAAGAAAGTAATGTATTAAATTGTTGAAAGTATTTCAAATTTCAGTGTATTTATTTTGTTTTATTCAAGAACCCGTGAGGTGATCTTGGCCTCGGTCATTTTAAATCGTTGACCGTAACAACTTTGGTATTTTTAGTTCTGTAAACTGTAATAATTCTCTTTGCGTCGCGTAAAAAATGGCAACTAATCATCAAATTATAATTGATTCCTTTTAAAGCTTGTCTTACAGGTTTTTTTTAAATTGTTGTGTAATTAAAACCCTTCGTGTTATTTCTGATCCTGATCTAGCGTTAAACGTAACACTGTTTATCGGGAATTGCTCGTTTCGAGGCGGACTGTACTACGTTTTTTATATATAGATACAGACTGCATATAAATTATGCTTCAAAAAGTGATTACAATTTCTATATCATTTCCATTAAGTTAAAGTGCTTCGCGTAGCGAATGTTTATTTATAACTAATCACCGGTTAATATGGTAAATGGAATTTGTTGTGCGCTGCTGACACACAATTTGATACGATATTATTAGCTTTTGAAAATGGTTAGTAAACAAGGATATCATCGGTTAATATGGTAAATAGAATTTGTTGTGCGCTGCTGACACAAAATTTGATAGGATATTATTAGCTTTTGAAAATGGCCAGTAAACAAGGAAAGGTGCATTCAGTAAACGGACTTGAAATAAGGCAAACGATATCACAAGAATATTATAACAACGGCTATGACCAGGCAGGCGGGGATGTACCGACAAAATACCCAAATACTGCGTCAGATATAGCCAGAGAGATGAGTCAGGATACGAACGAAGATGGCAGATGCTCAGCGTGTCTAACCTCCTTTTCGCAGGAAACCAGTTTTGCTGGGCTGAAATATATTGGAAAAAAGGGAAGCTTTTTAAGAAGGCAAGTAATTTGTATTTAATGTTAAAGCTACTGACGTTAATTGCTTTGAATAAATTCGGAACAAGTCGCAGTCGAGCCTTTTCTCCTAATTTACTGATGTAAAATCAAAAGCGAGACGATTGAACTCTCTCTCTTTTTTAAAAAAGATATAACGTTTACCACATAAGTCAACTCAGAATATTCTTATTATTAAGTTTTTAAGTTTAAATGTTTTATTCAGTAACGTATTGGGAAAGTAACATTATTACCTGTTAATAAAATAATAAATTGGACTGATATGTAAAATATTCAAATTAAGTGGCAGATATGCTATTATGTCTCAAAAACTGCACTGTCTATACAAAATGTATTGACTTGTCAGTACACAATGTTTCAATGTTTTTATTTGACCTGTAACCAGTTTTCCCGCTAAGGCCGTATGTCGCAAAATTGGCGCAGAAGCTCAAAAAATTGGCGCAAGGGGTTCGCAAAGCAGAAAGTCAAATATAGGGTTTTGGTTATACACAACGTTCACTTATTTCAGTTTTATTCAGATATTTTCAAAATTACTCTCATTTTTGAAGTGATCTTTCCGAAAATTGCAATAGCGAGATATGTGTTTTTTCTTTTATGTCGCTTTGGCGCAAAGTCAAAATCCTTAGCGGGAACACTGCCTGTAACCATAGCACATCTGAGACATTGCAGACTACTACTTTGTATGGGAAATTCCTTTATATGCTCGCAACTTTACTCAAATAGTTTGAGATTTCTGGACATAACTCAAGAACCATTGTAAAAACATGATACTTGTTCCGCTTGCTTAGGATAAGAGGAAGATGTTGGAATGATTTTATACAAGACCTGACCGATTAAAAAAAAAATCATCTCCTTTTGGTCGCTATGTTTTTTATGCAAATTAAGCAGTTTTTACAAACCAACCCTTTCTTTCCCTACTAATGTGTTCTTATGGAGGTCTCCAACAGTTAATCCAACTAAACAAACCTTTCATCCACGTCAAAATTGTTTTTTCCAGATTTACAAATCTAAGTCATGTACATGCTAACCCTAATTAATAAGTATCATTGTGCGACAGAAAAAATAGTCAAATGTGTAGCAAATCCAACAGCTTCCAACCTTTATAGAGATATTTCTATAAAATATATTGATTGTTAACATTTTCAAACGAAAAAGGTTTACATAGAACAACTAAGAAAAATTGCATTAGAATATAATGATTCACTTGATAAGGCCAAAGAAAAAAATAGTCTGTCTCAGCTTCCCGCGCGCATAGCTTTCAAAAATCCAAATTTAGTGCATTTTTTTTAAAGGTTTTTAAGAGATTTTCAGTTTTTTTCATCTTTTTTTCCTACTACTGGACAAAAAGTTAAACAAACATGACAAACGGCTGCGAACGGGCCGCGAAAAAAAAATAGTGGCCGCAAAATGCAATAAAACAATTAGGGGTATTTCCGCATCCGCGTAGCCCTTTTTTTTGGCCTAAAGCGACTTTACTATACTTATGTTCTGTCTATAGACTCATATGGTTCGCTGTTGTTCTATTGGCGCTAGCATGTCTGCTTTACCAAATCATTGTTTCCACACAACGATACATCGAGCGACCATCCAATACCAAGATAACTTTCCGTCAGAGGGAATTCCTGGAGTTCCCGTCCGTAACAATCTGCAATACAAACATGTTTAGGTAAGACCAATGTTCCTTCTATGATTGTACGGCCAATCTGACCAATCACAGATTTTGGAACACATATTAAACTCAATTAAAATTCAAAAGAACTATATATGTGTGTTTCAAAATCAATAAAACCACGAGCGTTTAAAATGCACGGAAATTATGAACATTGTCATAACCAATGATCCTACACAATGGAAACTACTGACCGTTGAATCAGTTAACTCTAAAACAGTCTCCTGTAAAAACTTCAAAGATATGGCAAATTATACGATATTATGAAAAACAATGTAAAGAAAATGCACTGGTGAGCTTGAAATTAATACACGTTTTCTTCAGTAAAATCCATTTTTCCTTGGTTTAACCTTTTCTTTTTTTATGTAACAAGATGCACGCACAAAAGTACAATAAAACCATACCAGCTATTTGTTTCTTCATGTCTCTGTATCAGCCTGAAGTAACGAGGCTTTCGGAATCATTGACGTATTGAACGCATCACTTGTACTTCGAGGATGAGGATTAAATTAGTTAATGGATCTATTATCGTAGCCCCATAAGATATGACAGAGTTGAAGGCTGTATTTCTTTGTTGAAACAAATCAGACTACCTACTTAAAAATAATTTTTTAGATTCAAACACCCAGAAAGCCTTCATTAAAGGAATAAATGGTTGTATCGAACATACATTTGTAATGAACGAACTACTTGCCAATGCCAGACATAAGAGAAACACCATCCATGTCACATTTTTCGATCTTGCAGATGCATTCGGCTCTGTAGAACATAACCTCATTCACCATACTCTTGAACGTAATGGTATTCCTCATCCGATATGTAATTATATTAAGAACTTGTACAGTAGACTGCAGGGTCAAATTAAAGGCCCAGGGTGGTTGTCAGCCCCTTTTAACTTCAACCGGGGGGTCTTTCAAGGTGACCCATTATCACCCACTATCTTCCTCGCGGTATTTAACCCGATCATCCAATATTTGAAATCTATGGAAGACAAATATGGTTATAACCTCGATGACATTAAGTATATAACATTACCATTCGCTGACGACTTCTGCCTCATAACTGCAAATAAACGTCACCATCAAAAAATCATGAATGAGATATTTGATATCACTTCATCTATGAATTTAACACTCAAACCAGTTAAATGCAAATCTATTTCCATCAGATCAGGCAAATCCGACGCTTGTACGTTTACCTTGGGTGATAATGTTCTCAAATCCTTGAAAGACGCACCTGAGAAGTTCTTGGGGAGTAACATCTCTTTTCTTGGAAAGGCGATGGACACTCATGAAATTATCAAGTCTAAACTGGAAACAATTATTAACAATATTTCATCTTGCTCGATTAGAAATGAATTTAAACTTCATGTTTATACAAAATATGCTATCCCTTCAATTAGGTATTTGCTTACAGTTCATGAGTTAACTGACACTCAGCTGGACAAATTAGACCACATGCATACAAACACGATAAAATCCTTCTTAAGCTGTCCCCCGCGTGGGAACACTCCTGCCATTCTTCATAGCCCGGATGGCCTTGGATTTCCTCGTATTTCTGACCTCTACCAGGAATCACATACACTTGCCTACGCCCGATGTAAAGTTAAAGCGGACAGTCGTGTTTTGCATGCTCTGAAGTCCAAGTTGACCAGGGAAACTCAATGGAAAAGAAAGAAAACTAGATTTGGATCAGTTTGTTGGCATAAAATATACAAACAGGTTACTGATCAACTTACAACCGAGGAGACTAAGTGGAGCATCATAAAACGCGCTGTTATGAAACTCATAAATGACAACCGTTTGACATTTTGGCGAGATTTCATAAAGCCCCTGGTCCAGCAAGGGAACTTTCTTAAGATCATCGAGATCGAAAAAAGCGATCTCACATGGAAATCAATAATATTTGATCTCCCCCGCGGGGTTCTCAGCTTTGCAGTTCGCTCAGCTATCGATTATTTGCCAACCTTTTCGAACCTTCAAACCTGGGGTAAACGAAATCAAGCCAAATGTAAACTTTGTAGAAATAAGGAAACTCTTTTGCATGTCCTAAACAATTGTCCTTTATCCCTTAACAAAGGCAGATACACATGGCGGCACAATTCCATTCTGAGGCACTTGCTATCTGTGCTCAAAGATCACCTCAACACTGAAAATAATGACATTGATATCTTTAGCGACCTTGCCGGCTCAACCACTACAGGCGGAACATTACCGGTCAATGTCATCGTTTCCAAGTTGAAACCCGATCTAGTTATCCACAACAAAGCTGACAATTCTATCCATATCATTGAACTCACTGTGCCTTTTGAAACGAATATCGCCAATGCACATGAGCGTAAACAGAAAAAGTACGATGGCCTTGTTTCCGACATTGAGGATAATGGGTTCGCCTGCGACCTGACATGCTTTGAAGTTGGGTCGAGAGGACTCATTACTCCTGACAATGTCGGAAACACTGCCAAGGTATTTTCCTCTGTAGGTTCCAAGCCAAAGAAGGCATTTGTGAGAGAAATCAGCAAATTGGCTCTTCTAGCGAGTTATACGATCTGGAATGCTAGACAAGAGCCGGCTTGGGGCTCAGATAATCAGCCCCTTATCGGCATATGATCTCGTTTGTTTCCTTTGCTGGTTTCTCAAACACCTTGTCTCCATCTCATTTTTTGCGCCGTTTTGTGATACTGTATTTTTTTTGTATATAGCCCTGCGTTAGTTTGGGCATCAAAGTCTTTTGATGTTCATTCTACGGCCTGGGCTTATGTGTACCTCCTTCATATCATTGTTGTTTTCATGATGCTTAATAAAGGTTGAAATAACAGCTTCAAAGGAAAACCGCAGACTATCATCCATGTGTTCTATAATCTGTGGACCAATATACTACGTGAATAAAAAAAAATGTGCACGGATTAAAGATGACCTTGACTTGATAAAAGCATCAAAAATTTATCTTTCAAAAGAGAGTTAAATTACCAATGTTATGGTACCACGTGGTTTGCTGTATATTCTTCGGGAATACAATCACATTGAACTACAAAGAAAGTATTTTGTGTTACATTTCCCCATATTGCTATGTCCAATTCTGGAATACGATCTAAATGTTCCATTATTCAGATCAAAATGTTTAACAAATTTTTTCAGAGTAGGTGACAGTTATTTTGTTTCGGCAAAAAAGCCGCAGTTTCACACTGCGTTTTCTATTTTGAGTCATTTAAAAATCTACATATTACAATAAATGTATAGTTATATACGTTGATATTAAAGATAATTCAAATTGAATCTTTTGTGTCGAAGCAATCAAGGGACTTTTTAAACACCCTGTATTACTAAAAGTCTCGTGATCTTAATGATGCGACACGAATTATTGTAGAATGGCACTTTAATGGACATTAGTGGATCGTTTTATCT